>JAHWFO010031202.1:367964-385351 GCA_023313115.1 Rhysida immarginata | reverse complement strand
CCGAGTGGATGTAATGATTTTTTATGGTCCTTCTTCCAAGCTGCGCATTGGTCTTCAGGGTAACATTTTGGAACGACTGGAGTTCACTCCATCTGCCTCTACATATAGTCGCCGACGCAGGCATACCATAGAGGAGGACGGTCCGAATCACTGGCTTGTACAGTAGTAATTTATTGTCGATGCTGAAGGCGCTGTTTCTACCCAGGATAGCTATAAGACTGTACTTAGCCCTCTTTGCTTTGTTCAGAGCAAAAGTTACGTGACGATTCCAGGAGAGTCTTAAGTCGATGATAACATCAAGGTACTTGTAGTTGTCAACCTATTCGAGTTTCTTATTGAATAGAATCAGGGAATCCGGGGGACACTTAAGTTTTTTGTTGAAGTATACGGCTTTGCATTTTCCGACGTTAAAATTCAGTTTCCAGCAATTAAACCAGTAATGAAAAATAAGGTACAGGAATAGCAATAGGTAGGGTCTTTAATAAGCGTTCGAGACGTTTCGAGCATAACTTCATCCTCAGGAACTGTGACCGACTACTCACAGTTCATGAGGATGAGGCAAGGTTATTCTAGATTACCTTGAGGATGAGGTTATGCTCGAAACGTCGTCGAACGCTTATTAAAGAGCCTATCTATTGCTATTCCTGTACCTTATTTTTCATTACTTGTCACCTAGCAATGTAGACCACAATGCAGTTATTAAATTAAACCAGTTCTCGAACTTCTTTAAGGCGTTCTGAAGTACAGTAATGGTACATCGACAATCAACAGTGCAGGGAAAACGAAACGAGCGGTCCGAAAGCAAAGCTTTCACTGCCAAACTCGTCCAGAAAGTAACCCCAGGGAAAGTACACTGAACTAGGCAAGAAGCCAGATGAAACCTAGTTAAGTCATCCAGAGGATAATATGGAGTCCTTTCCTGTCAGGACGATAGAGTTGATTGTTGATTGACGAGAGACAATGGACACGAGGATCTAGGAGATCCACTATTCGGGAAAGATGGCCTTTTGGATATTGTCGAAATTGATGTCCAGGATGTGACGAGGCCTGCGATGCCTGAGGAAACTTCTAAAGATGAGCGGATGCTCAAGAATACCTTTAACCAGAGGGTTGGGATGGTCCTTCATCTTTGGAAGCAGCTTTTTCAGCAACTCCTGGACGTGATTTCCAACGGGAGGTATATCAAAATCGTCTGCAATAGAAGTATTTGTTGCAACTCTCCTGTCAAGTTGGGCAATGGTCCTCAAGGTAACGTTTTGGAAGGTTTGGAGGTCCTGAATAATGCAACAGTGTTGGAAAATCGCCGAGTAACGATTGATGAAATTGCAGAATTGTTAGATATTAGTCATGGTTCAGTCCACCAAATCATTTCAATAGGTTTCACACCTTCACTCCTCAAAAATCGGATAAGTGAACTCTTTTCTTCTTTGGTGCATGTTTGAATTGGGGCGGCCATCTTTAAACTGCTGCTGTGACGTTGTTTGCTTGTCTCTAATTTCCTGCCACTTACCGGATATTTCTACAACTCATTTTTAACGGATCTCCAGAATTACAACACTGTGGGGAGAAATTTGTGATTTTAATTACAATTTTGCGGTTTTCATTTAACTCGCCCTCGTATAATTTGGAATAAATCAAGTTAAATTGGATTGTAAAATTTTAATTTGGTTTTGTGACAGCTGAGTCAGTTGCTTTATCATACTTTATTATAATTTATTCATTTATTTTCTTGATATGATTATATAAATGAATTCTATATATTTACTTGTTGTGTGTATATTTCTGATTAACAAGGGGGGGGGGGACCAGGTCTGTTAAGCTTGGATTTAGCTTTAATTTAAATATGTTGTTACGCACCCTTCCCACTGTTATGACATAGTAACTCGTGCTAATGGGCATTAGTTTACGAGATATAATTAGTTATGTAGGCTATTGATATATATTTACAAATTCGGACAGTGTGACATTCAAATAGTCAACGTGGTCATGTGGGTAAGTCGATAGATTACAATGCTAAAGGTCTCGAGTTCAAATCCTGCACTTTTCCGAAGTTCATTTAATTTAATTTTTTTGTGAAGTGCATACATAGGGAGGTAACTAATAAATTCAACATGTGATTGTTGGTGAACCGTTCTTCGGATTTTGGAATTTTTTTTTGTTTTGTTTTGTTCGGAATTTCATGCTGAACAAATTTTTAATTGGAATTTTTCGTGTCTGTTACGGTTTTTAAAATAGGATTTGCATGTGCTCTAATTTGCATATTTGGGATGATGAAAAGTGCACCATGGGATTGCTTCGGTTACGAAAATAAAAGGGGGGATTCATTTTTGTATCCGCCCTGTATAATATAATAATAATAACGTATTAAAAACATATTATTTGTTACCTTCCTCAAATGAAATATCTAAAAAATTATAAAAATATGTTTTTAATACACTGATTGGAAGAAAGTAATCGGACACTTTCGATTTTAGACGTTTTGTCGAATATTTAGAAAAATACTTGACGAATTATCCTGAAATTTCAGGAGTGTAAAAAAAATGTTACACCTCATATATTTCAGCGAAGGTTTTCTCCCGAAGGCAAATAGGGGATCAGCAAAGAAGTGAGCCAAAAAAATAATGTTTGGAATCACCCTGTAAAAAATAATGCTTGAAATGCATTGTAACTGTAGCATATGCTTAAGAGGCTTGTTTTACTTTTCTGTGTTCATTTGTATGAGAATAGCACGTATATTCATGGAGATATAAAGGTTTCTTTAAAAAGGTCCAAATGTATTCCTAAGTTTTTTGTAGGATAAAACATTTTTGAATGGTGAAAAAAGTTGAAATAAAAAAATGATGATGAGAAATATTCTCGAAAACGTTTTATATAAATTTTATCCCAAATATTTGGATCACCCTCTTCAAAATTTCATCTGTATTTCAAAACCAACACTTCCTTCAAGATTATCGTTTTCCACTATCAACATTATCTTCAAAGACTTCATCTACATCCTCAATAGGCTGGGTTTATTTCTGCTATCAATAACATCTTCAATAGACGACATCCTTTGAGTTTTCTTCCATCTCACAAGTTTCTTCATCGTTTTTCAAGATTGGTGACTTTATTTATTATTTATTTTTTTGTTTTTTTTAATTTTACGATTTTCCCTATTAAAAGGAGACTGAACACATTTAAATTTAAAATTAATCATTTAAACTCCTTAGATCAATAATACATTAATAACCTACATAACTAACTTTAAATAATTATATCTCGTAAACTAATGCCCATTAGCACGAGTTACTTACTATGCCATGTAATAGCGGGAGGGGTGCGTAACAACATATTTAAATTACAGTTGAATCCAAGCTTAACAGACCTGGGCTTGTAAGATACGAGGACAATTGTGTTCCTAGGATCTTTCCTGCAATACATGACTGCACAAGAGGAAAAGAAATTAGATCGAAAAATTATGAACATTAATTAGAAATTGAAATGTGAACATTCTAAACAAAACACGAAGAAGAGATGTGAAACTGTCTTTATGCAAATTTTTTTTGTTAATCTTAATTTATTCCTTTATTAATAATTTGAGACATTATGAAAATCATGAAATTTGTGATTGGGGTGGCCAATAATAACCATCTGCTTAAAATTTTGCTATTTATTTAATGAATTGATATGACGTAAATTTCACTTTAATTCTTAATTTTTTTAATTTTATGTTTTTTCTGAGCTCTCACACGTCAGTGATCCCCATCACTTGTTTGAGTTTGGTGTCGGAAGCTTTAAGATTCCGAACGCTTTACATTGGTGAAATCCCATGTCTAGACGAACGCTTTTCTTTTCCTTCTTCGGCTTGCTATACTTTAATAAGGTTTCTCCTATACATAAAATTGATTATTTAAGGTTTCCTAACGTGAGCCTTGGAAGATACGAAGCGGCCACCGATATCGAGCGGTATCGGTAAGGCGCAGGACCGGATTCATTTGGATTTTGAGAAATGCAAAATATGAAAAACAAAAAACAAAAAAACAACGAACGTTTAAGTAAGAAAAAGTCTAGCCCTCCTCAAATAACTGAATTTGTAGAAGATTATTGACTGATTTCAGATACCTATTTGATGGCCCAACCAGACAGGTCCTAACACGCAAAGTATGCGAAATGCAAATTACATTTTATAAACTGTAACAGATAGGAGAAAATTCTTATGATTCACTAGTAAACAGGAGGAATAAAAACAAATTAACAATTACAATTTAGATATGTTGATATATATAATATAAATAATTATAAAATTAAATAAGTTATAAGTTATATATAATCAGATAAAAAACTTAAAATTTGGAATATATAGTTCATAGCCTCTTATTGTTAACTTTGAGCTCAACAATCGATATTCAATGTCCATTGTAAACCATTCATATTGTTAGATACTGTTATTCATTTTCAAAGTATTTAGCAGCTATTCACTCCATCACCTTGATGAAGCGGAAAAAGATGGCGAAACCGGTTGTGAAATAAATTTCATTAAAATGTATTGCAAAGCCTTCATTTTTCATAAGGCGATACAAAAAAGCTATTCTTCAGATCTAGCTCCGTTGGACTACCACCTGTTCCCTTATTTGAAAAAACACCTGAAAGGTCGGCATTTTGCGAGATGTGGAACCATCAAATAACCATTGGTCGAAGGAGCGGAGATTCAGCCAATGAGGAGGAGGAGCGAGCGACGCGGGAGATACGGAATTTCACGCGAGAAAAGCGAGAAGAAAGAGGAGAGAAAAAATGGTCGTGATGGTGGTAAGACAGAAAAAAGTGGCGGGAAGTTTTCCAGAGGAAAAAAGAGCCAAAGAGACGTGGAAACTGAAGCCGACGGGGAGCCGGACGAAAACGCCGTTGGAGCTTGAGCGAGGCGAGAGGAAGGACGGTCGTCCGCCGCCACGGAGGCAGAAAGGGAGAGAATACGCAGCAACGAGAGGAAGCCCGAAACAAGGGAGCCCGTGTGTAGCCAAACCATCGCACCGCCAAAGACGTTGGGGAACCGAGGACGAACGAAATCCTCAGCAAAGCGACCACCACATGCCATACCGAGACGTTGGCAGAGGTACAGCGACAGACGGGAGGAAGGCCCGCCGCCAGCCAGCCGCATTAGCTCCACGGAAGTCGTACCTTCTACGGCGCGAAGGAGCCACATATCGCCGCAGTAGCAGATCATAACGCCCGCAACGAGGGACGGACGGGACGAGCGGATATTCCTGGAAAATATAGCAGGTAACGGGGGGCTTACGTTATCACGTTATACGCGGCCGTTTCTTTCCTGGCTATCCAGGAAACCCTTACCCTGTAAGAGAATATTTAACGTAGACGACCCTAAATATTAGTAGTCGTTAAGTAGTTTAATTAGCCTTGCTCATCGCCCCTCAAAATTAACGCTGACTTCTGTTTATTTGTCTTTTTGTAATTATAGTACCCATTGCTCTCGCAACGATACTGCCGTCCAAATTAACGGATTATCCTGAGCCCTCCATACGAATCTTACCACAAGACGTGCAAGGTCGTAGCGGTGTAATACTTACCTGATTTAGAACTTTATATTATTCCAAAGAGAATTCATGTTAACGTATATAAATTTTGTTATATTCGTTCAGCTTAAATTGAATCATTAAAATCCTGATGATACTCAATTTTGTTGGCTGTCTGTTCCCCCTGTCTTCACATTATACACGTGACGAATCTTGGTGTTTATCATAAGCTTTAAGAACTCTAAACGTATTCCACTGCGCACGTGAGAGCCATTTTGCATGAAACACGGAGGTCATTGCTGCCACGGAGGCATTTTTATACGATCAAACTGCCGAATTTTTTTGAGTGGTTTGAAAAAGTTGGAGGACCGTTCCAAAAAGTGTATTAAGCTTCGCGTGGAATACATCAAATAAATGCAGCGTTTTGTTTCTATAAGCTTCCTGGTCAGGCTTGGGACTTTTCAGCATCCCTCGTATGGTGGATGCTCCAGTTCTTCCCATCCCAGTGCCGCAGTAGCCGCCCTACACACTCTGCTTAAGTAGTCTTGCACGGCGGTTGACTAAGAACTAATTTAACTATGCAATAAGAGGAAATCACAAAGCCATCTGGTTGTGGAAACATACGAGTGCACGGCTTCATTGAGACATATGACATCCCTTAGCTCTGAAGAAAAAAATAGTTGCCATGACTTATGCCCCAACCCTCATAGAATTTTGGAAATATTATGTTTATATTTCATATGTGGTGGAATTCGAAACAAGGTGGTTTTAATTGGAGAAGAGGTTCGATTTCATATTTTATAACGCGGAGTCTTGTTCTAAAACATCGTACTTGTTCAGTGAAATGAAGATTTGTAAATGGTGGTTTTACTGTATTGGAGAAGGGAGATCGTTAATTTTTTATTTCTCTTGTGGGAATGGGAAAAACCCACCTCTTTGAAAGTTGCAGTTCAAGTTCTCAACGAAATACGTCAATGACAGCACTCCGCTCAAGTTAATTTTTCAGAGGTAATTATTTTTAAGAAAAGAAATTGATGAAGTATTTAATTATCTATTCGTTGATCGCTATTTTAGCCATGTTCCCGAATAAATAGGACATGTGTGCCTATTATAACTTTTACTGTACTTTTTCTTACTTTTAGATACTCTATCCGAATCTGAAGTCAAAATAAAAAAAAAAAAAAATCGAAAAAAATTGGCAACCAAACAATCGACTTTATAAATACCGTAATGACTTAACTGACTTGCGCTTTTAATATCGTTCTTATAATGTTCTACCACAGATTCTCAACTGGTTTAATTTTAAAAAATCTATTTAAATTTTTTCACATACGAGGTCTGTTCAAAAAATAACCGAACTTTTTTAATTACGCGGCAAAGGCTAAGAACTGATTTAACATTGCTCTCTATGCAATAAGCTTATGTTTTTATGCTTATCCTTCTGTCTAATGGACTATTTACAAGTTTTTACATGTTGTTTAGTTTCCTAGTTATTGCGATTTGAATGCAACGTGTTTCAGTGGTCGTGACGATTTTTGCAATGTCCGATTTACGAGAACAACGATGCAACATGAAATTTTGCGTGAAACTGGAGAAAACATTCACGGAAACGTGAGTTGGGTTTACGGATACAACTTTGAGACCGAAGTTCAGTGGTCACAGTGGCAAAAAAAAAAAGGGCAGGTTCGGTCCTCTGCCGAGGTGATGCTCACCGTTTTTTTTTCGATTTCAACGGAGTTGTGCATTTTGAATTTTTGTCTCAAAACCAAACAGTCAACCGTCTGTCCAAAGAAGACGTTTGGGGCATTGCAAAAATCGTCACGACCACTGAAACACGTTGCATTCAAATGGCAATAACTAGGAAACTAAACAACATGTAAAAACTTGTAAATAGTCCATTAGACAGAAGGATATGACAGTTGCAGTATTGCCAACCGCTAGTCGCTACGACGATCCTTTGCCGCGTAATTAAAGATCGGTTATTTTTTGAACAGACCTCGTATAAACAGTTATTCATTACCTATGAGTGGAATTTTGAAACCAGGATTAGATAGTGTTATTTATTTGTAAATTATCCGTTTTGAGTTTAAATAAAATAAAATGTAGAGTTTAAATATAAAGGATTTCAATAGGAGATGGCTCATCGAAATGTTAGCAATTTCTTTAATTTTATTTAATGGTTCTTTTTTCAGTGTGTTATTTGGTCTTAAATGATCAGAGGAAACCTATTCTCTGTAGAATCCATTATGTCCATTATGATAAAAGTTTGAAGTTGAATATTTTATTTTAAATTGCACTTGTGATTCGCCACATTCATTTTCTCAAAATTTACAGGAAAATTCCTTCAAATATTACACCAGGAGGTACTTTCAAGATAATGTTTAGATAACTAAATAATTCTAGTTAAAAAGTGTATTTGACGAAATGATCTGCTACCCAAATAGATAGGATGAGCTATTTTTTTTTATTTTTTTTTTTTACTTTTGGAACTGAAGCAATTTGCTACAAGGCATACTGGAAAATGAGGTAAATATAAAGCAAAATAGGTTTCATGAAAACATAACAGACCGCAACCGAGTTAATTGGATATTAATAAGGAAAAATTGAGTAAAGAGTAGACATTGTTGGCCAAATAGAAACCCCGAAGCTAATAAATTATGTAAATTTATCTTAAAGAGTAAAATTAATGATATAGTTCTGAAATTAAAACTACCATATGAGCTCTGAAAGAGTCAATAAAATTGGATTTAGTTTAGTCTCTTCGTTTACACTTAATTGACAGGCAAATGAAAGAAAATGTTTTGTTACTCGTTGCAGTGGTGGTACTCGTAGTAAATCGTGTCCCTGTTTTGTTTTGTTTTTTAAATTAACGAACGCACGTGATTTCTGTAAGGTAAATGTCTGAAGAGCTTAAGCTAAACGTTTTGCTGAACTGCGCTGATGAATTGATTGGAGGAATCTTAGTAGCTCAGCGGGGAACAAACTTTATTTTTACATGTGGTTCCTCTTGGTTTATTTATTTCTTTATTTAATTTGCACTCCAGTTGAAGTAAATCCTGGCGTTAGTTAAAGGAGATGCACCAGTAGAGCAGTTTCTATCAGCGCGTTTGAAGAAGAACAAATGGCTAAAGAGCACTTAACATTCCAGTGGTTAAGCATTCCAGTTTTCAATAAAATTAAAGAGCACTAGGCATTTTCTTTGAAAGACTTGGTAAAACATGCACTCGTATGGTCGCTATTATTGAAGGTGCTTCTAATGATACATTACTCAGCGTAGGAGTACTCCAAATGAGACGAAACTTTATATATGCACAGGCAAGAAGATGGGTGGTTGGTTCGTCAATATTGAAGGCATTTTGCGCCCTTATCTAATTATTATTTTTACATCTTCGAGGACAAACTCAAACAGCCATGCTCACTGGAGAATTCCCAGTAACCGATGGATTTGAGAGCTGGAGAGCCTGGGCCTCAGTTTCTCTGCCATCAAGCCGGCGCAAATAGGTGGTGAAGAAGTGATCTCATTTCGGACGTGCTACATGAAAGAGGTATGTGTCCTATCATATACTGTATACACATGAAGGAAACAGGACATAACATACTAGGTAACCACAAAAGTTCTTGCCGTTTTTGGTGCCATAAAAGGAAGTGATAGAAGATATGCCTTTGACATCTCCGAGGACAAACTCAAACAGCCATGCTCACTGGAGCAGGAAGATTAGCCTGTGTAAATACAGGGCTGTTGGGCATTCGCATCAATCACATCTCGTGCAGAAGTGAAGACAAATGTAAGTATCGAAGGAGATGGTTAGGTGTTGTTTGTTTTGTGACTTCAAGATGAGCTTGTCAGCAGCATCAAGTCGCCGAATGTGTCTTGCGTTTGGGGATGATGCTGTGAATGAACGCACCACAAGGCATTGGTTCCAGAAATTCAGGTCGGGAGAATTTGCCATTTCTGATAGTGTAGTGTGTCTGGTGGACTAGACGCCAAATGGTTCACTACGCTGCTATTAACGGGCCAAACCATCACTGGGGACTTGTATTCCTAGCAGTTGGAACGTGTGCAACAGGCATTGCAGCAGAAGGAGCCAGCATTGGTGAATCGCAAAGGGGTACTCTTCCTTCATGACAATGCCTGGCCACATGTGGTGCGGGTGGCCAGGGAAATCATAGAGCGGCTTGGCTGGGAAACTTTGTCATCCACCTTACTCACCAGATCTCGCTCCAACGGATTATCACCTTTTCCATTCTCTGGACAACTATCTTCGTGGAAAATCCTACACCAATAATAAACAAACCTGCGAAAGGCACTCACGGACTTCTTTGAGTCCAAGACCGGCAAGTTTTATAGCCAGGGGATTGATCAACTGGAAACACGTTGGCAAAAGGTGCCAGATGCCAATGGGGAATACTTTGGGGATTAGCGGTACGCTACTTTCTGTGTACATCATTTCGTTTTCCGGAATTAAAAACTGCAAGAACTTTTATGGTTACATAGTAGATTGGAAAAAAATTCTAGAATGGTGTCCTGGAGGATGGCTGACTTAAGCAGTGCCGATCTGCCGCCTCCATCATTGATCAGTTTTCACAAAGCATTGTTCAGCGACACAAGTTGATGACCATTGACGTCCCACAAACTATATTTTGGAGAGAGGTCTGGAGATCGTGTTGACCATGGTAGCATTCCGACTTCTTGTAAATATTTTGTTGAGACCCGAATGTGTTTAGGTGTTTAGTACAGCTCATGGATCGGAGGAGGATCCGAACAGGAGATGGCGTGATTGTAAACATGTTCCAGTCAATCTGCCATTATCGGCCTGTGCAGATATGGAACAGGCCACAATTGCCTTTATATCGCACAGTAGATAGTGGAGCTGCGACGGCTTGGCTTCAGTGCCAATCGATTCGCACTGCCTTCCTGCAACCACTCACTGTTCAAATTCGCATATTGTTACCTGCCGTTTAGCTTCCAGTGGGATACCACGTAGAGACCGCAGAAGTACAAAAATTCTGACAAAGCTGTGCTCATTCGATGGGACCCTCGATGACTGTGAAAGGCCACTTTAAATGTGCTTCTGAAATAATGAAAAATCTGACCGCATTTATAATATCTATGCTGTCAAATAAAATTCAAAAAATACACAACAAGATCCTAGATAAGCAGTAAGGTAGAGTATTTATTAGCCGACATGTTTCGGTTTACACCATCTTCATAGGCTATTCAGCTACCCCATGAAGTTGGTAGTTGTATTGCTTATCCAGGACCTTGCTGTGTATTTTTGACCGCATTTCCTGATCCACTAGCAAGCTTGTCCTCAGCGACCGTTTTCTGATTTTTTATCTCATACATGTAGCAAGTGATCGTTTTGCAAGTGTCCAAAACGTACTGTATTATACTGTATAGTGTAACAGATTAAACAAATCTTTCAATTGGCATAACGTTCGTCAAACTTTTCCTTCAGCTTTCACGTGTGAGTCTGATATCGATCCGTCACTGTCGATGGCGACTGAGTTCCTTCTCTGATTTACTCTTCTCCTTTGGCGCCACAATTCCGTGTAGTATATTGTTCACACGAGACAGTTAATAAAGTACTTTCACGCAGACGCTTTATTTTAACTCCTTGTGGTATGGGTTCGCAAACCTTCTTATTTCCTTGTACGTGCTCTCGCCTGGAGATAATCCCTTATATCCACAAAGATATTTTTCACTCGACATTTGGTTGGTCCATTTCGGTCTTTATCGTTCTATCAAGTAAAATCACGTATTATTTTAAAATAAATAAATAAATTAATTAAATAAATAAATAAATAAAATTGTATAATAAATTTTGTTTAGTGTTTCATACAATAATGAAAAAGAATTTCAATATTCGAAAGCATTGGTAATGCGAACCTAAAATAGAGTTATTTCATTATATGAGCTAATATTATTATTAAAACCACTTTGGGGTAGCTTTTGGATTTTTCCAGATCTGTTTTTATAGCTTCTGGATCCTTCCAAAGCTGTTACTTAATTAAATTTTTTAACTTATTATTGTTGTTGTTATTATATGCTTGGTACAATGATAATGGCTTTAAAGTAATAGTTGAATACTGGAACTATGCTCCAAAAATTTTGGTAATTAAATTAAGATGGAAAAATTCCGCGATGCTGGTTCGAAACCAGGAAGAGGAATTTTTCCTTTCGTTTTCATCTTAATTTAATTACTAAATGCTAAAGCAGTAATTACTTTACTTGAGTTTTCATCAGCTTTCTGATGGGTTAGAAAGGAGAAATTCCCGATCTGCGAGCCGAATGCCTGCCCTATCATCGGGCTTCCGTTTTTGACTACTGACTAGGATATTCAGATCCAGTCTTGATGTACCATATCCGAGGTGGCCCAGTTGGTAGATGCGATGGTTATGTTTTTTTTCACTTGTTGACTTTTTGACTTGGGAGAATTAGCCCCGCAGTTTGTCCCCATATTTTAACTACACATGAAATAACGTAATGTGGTGTTTCGTGTGAAACAATTGGTGTTGAGCTGAAAGAATGTTATAATAAGAAATTAATCTTCTCCGAGGAGGGTATAGGAAAGTAGTGGAAGCCCTGAATTCGTCTATTTCCCTCCCCCTTTTATCTGCACGTTTTAACCCCCATTTTTTGCAAAAATTTGATTTTCTCGAACGTAAAATTTAGAAAAGGAAAAAGAGCTCTATCTTCTTACGTTTCTCATTATTTCTAATCGAATGACATATCACAAGCCATATATTGCCACGTGACTGCTACCCTCACAACTCCGACTCCACTGGGACAGTTGGGCCCAAACATCATAGATCTTGTCTAGATTTCATTCTTTTACTTCCTTATATATCATAGAGATTAGAAGGTCCCCTCTAACTCCCACCCCCGTAACCCGGATTCCAATGGGCCAATTAAAACCCAAACTAAATAGTGAAGCAGGACATGCCTATGATAAGATACATTCCTAATTTCAAGCTTCTACGTCAAAAAAATATGAAGGAGACAGATGGACATTGTAAAACCAGTAAGTATCTCCATTCTTCGTATAAATGTATTTCTGCTTCACTGCTAAAGCTCCTCCTTGGAATGTTTACAAGATTTTATTCAACATACGTTTTCAACAGCGGCTTAAAGAATAAAGTTTAATAGAAAACTGCAGGAACTGAATATACGAATTTAATAAGGTGCAGTTTCAATTTATTGATATAAACATACCATTTGAAATGCCAATATGATTTTAGATGGCTAAACGATAAAAGCAAACATATCAGTGGAGGACTTTGGTGAAAATTAATATCCAGTAATTAATAATGACTTGTTTGTGCGAAAATGTTTTCGCACTGGTTCTGCTAGTTTAATAATAATAAAAATTATACTTTGACGAGAGTAATAATAACGGAAGTACTTGGTTGATGGGTGATTCCAATACAAAGACACAAAGCCAGAATATAATAGCAACAATGGAAATGAACACTTATCTATTGGTGCGTAGTAAATACTTCGTACAATACACAATATGGTAATCTCACTAAGATGTTCGAAATGTGCTCCGCCTGTGTCGACGCAAACATGGACTGTTGGATCATACTGTCGCACTCTTTCATAGACCCCAAAACCGTTGCTGATGACTTCATAGGCGTCTACAATATGTTGATGTAGCATCTCAACATTTGCACTCACGAAGGTTTTTATGTATCTCCACATATAGAAAACCAGCGAATTGAGATCGGGCAACCGTGAAAATGGTATCCATCGGTCGTCGTAGAATGCTGTGGTTGAAATGTGCAGGAGCACCATCATGCATAAAAACCACATCTTTGCTCAAAGTTCAGAGGCACATTCTGGAGAAGCATAGAAGCGTTTTAATAATGAATTGGAATAGCTCATCAACCAAACACTTCCAATCTTTTTAACTTAGTTAGGTATAGAGGATCAGTCATCGCAGTTTGTCCCCCTATCTTAGATTCATCTTTTATATCTCTTAATTATAAATTGTAATGATACATTTCAACGTTTATTTTTTTTTCTTCAAAAAACCTGTCTCCATCTGACCGTTTTGGCATCAACATATTATTTTTCAAATACTTAACTTCTGCAACATCTCTGGTTCAATTCTACAAGATCTCCATTTCTGCAATATCATCAGTCTTCCTTTCCGCAACTCTTTAATTCACTTGCATTCTTCAAGATCTTTATTTCTATAGCAACCTCAGTTCGCTACATCAGTACCTTCATTTCTGCTAAATCTTCAATTCTCCTCTTCATTTCTTCAGGATTTTCATTTCTTCGAATAAATTCGCATACAAATTACATAAACTATTATTGGATAAAATTGGTGTATTTTATTTTTATTTTACTTTTATTTTATTTTATTCTATTTTCTATATAAAGGAGAATTTCCTGATTTCATCATTAATAATGATATGAAATGAGAGTTCTCTGTACTGTTCTTCTTGATGTTAATGGAGGCCTCGTGTATCCTTGACAAAGCCAAGAATAAAAGACGAAACCGGTCGGAATTCTGTGTTTTCTTTCGCGCTATGCACTGCAAGGCCTCCATCAATTTCATTAATAATGATATCTAGATTATTTAGTTATTAGCAACTTTTTGCTCTGTTCACTCTGATTGCATTATTGCAAATGACCATTCAATAAGAAGAGACAGAAATTAATTTGCCATGAGTTCTTTCGCATAATTGCATTCTGATCGAGTAATTCAACTGGCTTAAGCAAATGATCATTTTATAATAAATGTTATTATTTTTATTTTATTGAAGAATGGCGACTGCTTCTCTTTCCAAACAATGTCTCCGTATCCTTGTCTGTCTTCGCTTTGATTCATTTTAATAAGATGATGAAGAGGGCAACGAATGGCGGGAGGCGGCCATGCAAGACAATGCATACAAATCTCTTATGATTCATGAAATCTCAAGTTGATCCGTCTGAGACCCTAGAATAACAAGGGGAGGATGTGTAGAAGAAAGAATATTAGGAAGAAGGAGAGAAAAAAAAAAGATTGTCGGGAGGAGGAGTCTGCGTTTGGATCGATAGAAGGATGAGACGCTTTTGCTTCTGGTGAGGAAAGCGAGAAGAGGAGGAGGCCGAGGACGGAGCGACTCCATTCCCATCGACCGAGGGAAGAAAGGCGGAAAAGAGGGAAAACAAACACCCACCAACGACGACGACTCCCTTTATTAATCCATTTGTCATAATCATAATGACTGATCCTCCTCCTTCTGTCGTTGCGATTTTGAAACGCTTTTAGAGGGCGCATTAGAGAGTTTTATTTGTAAATTTTCGTTTTGTTTCCTACGTGGGATTTTATTTCTCCCTTCCGCCTCGTGGTTATTGTAACTGAAGCCTTATCCCCTCCTTTCAACTGCTTTTCTACTGTGCGTTATGGCGGCCGTGAAATGTTGAGGATTTCTCCGCCTCTGCAGACCTCGGAAGACGAATGCCCCTTGGAAATGAAGCGCCGTTTTTATCTGCTGCATCACAGGGGGAAAGAAACGGAGGAAAAAAAATAATAAAACAAGTTTATGACTTTGGAGATAAGAGAATTCAAGAGAAAAATTATTATTCTTTTTCTCTAGAGCATAGAAAAAAATAACTTTTGAGACGCGTACAAAGGCCACTCGAAGAGTAGAGTTTGCGGAGAAACAGTTTCGGGGATGACCTTCGACTGCGCATTTACTCCGCAACGCAGAGAATTTTGATGAAAGTGCTTTGCTGAATGCTTAGAAGCAACCCTACTTTTCCTTACGCTTGTTTATTTATTTATTTATTTACCATTTTATTGATGTTTTGTTTAAATTAAGCGAATCGAGCGGTTGGGGGAGATTTTTCATCGCCTCCTGATGGGCGCGCACAAACGTGACGACATTGGGACGGAGAGAAACCAAGTGACGTCACACCGCGCCTCCGACAGAATGGTTTTCGAGCGCAGACAGATTTATTGAGCGCGTTTTATGCGGGCAATCATTCCGAGGGGAGAAAATTGCTTGGAATGAAATACTAATGGGGACCTTTCTAATCGAAGAGAGGCGAAGACGATCTCCCTGCAAACGTTGGCGATCCGTTCGAGGTTGATATTCAACAGGCGTCGCCACACTGACTTTCATTTGGGACTTTGTGGACAATTAAGCCCTGGCGCTGGAGAAATAATTTTTATTTATTAATGGCAGAATAACCCCCCCCCCCCCCGCCAACATATAAAGTTTTACTGGTGTCATTTCTGTAGTCGTCGAACCGAGTATCTTTCTATGATGAAGTGCGGAGATTGGTGAATGTTGTGTTGGTGGTGGTGGCGGCTCCTCCTACAGGATTACTTGCTAATTCTTCCTCTCCTTCTCGGAATCGATAACGTAATAGATCCGGAAGGGAGAGAACGAGATTTACAGCTCGATTTCGCGGCGGGGGGGGGAGTTAGTTACTTATGTTATTTATTGCATATTTAAATCGTCGTTATTGTTTTTAAAAGGAATTCATTTTGGATTTTAAAACTTAAACCGTACATCCATTGATTATGTCATCGTTGTAGTTGATTACTTGAAACGCATTTGTAGCAACAGGAATGGCTTTGAAATGACTCGATGGGAAATGTACAGAGGGGCTTAATGGTATCATATCATTCGCTATGCGTGTTTATTAAAAGAGCGAAGACCATTTATGGCTTTGTGTCCGGATTTTGGATTCGTGCAAAATGTTTATTCAGAGTCATTATAAAGTCCTCGTACAATTTAGCATTCTGAAGCACTTTATAGAATTTTTTAAATTTATTTAAGAACAAAGGGATTCATCTGTTAATAAACGATGGTTTTTCTTTTTGACAGTCTCTTTTCCAGAAGTTTCCAAGTTATCGGTGAATCTGTAACGATGACAGACATTGAAGGAGTCTTCGAAGTGTTTAAAATATGATATAATGAAACTTAAAATGAAACAACAAAATGTTCTTAAACATTTCACATAACAAGATCTTAGAAACCAATTATCGCAAAATGCTAGGAGTTGTATTTGATTCCGGAATGAGGTGTATACATGCTGAGTCGATGATTGAGAAAATGAAGAATCTTAAAATTACGTGGATTATTTATAATAAATAAACGAGCACAGTCTGTAAGGTTAAATTGTTTCATCAGTAATATAGTCATCGAACATAAGCAATTTTCACTGCATATTCACATGCGAAATTTCATGAAAAAAAAAAAGCCAGAGCAACGTCGGGGCTATCAGATTATCCATAATCTTTTGCAACAATGGTTTTCAGCAACACTTCTTTCCGACCAACAAAAAATTGGGTACTTCATAAATCAAGCAAGAAAACCCGAAAAAGAGGTCATAGACCGAGCTAAAATAGTTAGAAATTTTAGATACCCGAAGACTTGACAATGTTTTAAACGGCAGTATTAATACACTCCGTTGTGGTTAAGGCATCAGTGCGGTTAGCTGCAGGTTCTTGGTTCGAGTCCAGGCTTTTATTTTATTTTTTCCTTTAAAAAGGGGCCTTAATACTAGTGTACAATTAAGGTGATTAGAGAAGCATTTGCTCTGGTAAATAAAATTCCATCTCATTCATTGTAATTGTCTCGCTATGACACTATTTGGCGAAACTTTGTGAAAGTTTATTGGAGGTAAATAAATTGGGATTTGGTCGAAAATATCGATTGGTTCCCAGGAAGATTGTATGGGTCCTAGAGTGATTTAAAATTTCAGTTATCATTCTGTCCTGGGATGGAATGAAGTCTCTGCGTGGATATAAGAATCTGCCATGGATTATTTGTGACCACGTTATACAGGGTGATTACAAAAGAACTTCACACTTTTAAAAATTTATTACATCAAAGCTATTCAGAATATAGACACACCACATACGGATTCTT
>JAHWFO010031202.1:330185-367564 GCA_023313115.1 Rhysida immarginata | reverse complement strand
AAGAATCCGTATGTGGTGTGTCTATATTCTGAATAGCTTTGATGTAAAAAATTTTTAAGTGTGAAGTTCTTTTGTAATCACTCTGTACATCTTCGTTCGGATTAAACGTTATTATGATTCCAAAGAGTTGGGATACTTATGATTTTTTTTTGTGATTTATTTTATTTATTATTAACAACTTGGGATGTTATGTCGGTTTAAATAAAGAAATTAATTCATTTTGAAAGGTTCAAGAATAAGTTTTTGAATGTTTTCCTTCAATTTTCCATAAAACCTATAATTTTTCGTCATTTACTGGAAGTGAAAGTAAGTTCGCTCACCAAATTTAATGTGATAAAAACTACAACAATTAAAACATTTTTCTATAAATAAATATTTATTGCACGTATGTACATTTCGGTTGAGAATAGATTTTTTTTTATTTGTGGAAAAGCGTTTTAATTTTAATTTCGTTCATTCAAATCTGGTGAGCGAACTAGCTTTCTCTGATTTTAAGGAATGTAGACTTATTTGTTTGTGGTATATATTTTAAAGATGGAATAAACATTTGTTTCGGCTGTCGCCATTTCTGGTTACTTTGAAGATGAAGAGTTAAATAAAATAAAATAACGAATGACAATTTAGACATGGCTTTGGTGATAACAATCAAAATTTTCCATTGTATAAAGATTTAAAAGCTGTAATAATGATGATTTAAAAGATTTACAATGTTAAATTTGGTACAAAAGAAATAAAGAAAATAAAAAGAAAAGGGATGGGAGCATAAATAAATATAGGTGGATAATTAATTTATGATAGGATAGTTTTAATTCGGTATAGAAGCGCATCTGTTTCTAAATCTTTTTGAGTATTTTTTGTAAGTTGTTTTGATTAGCTTTTGCTATAAAGATTTCGTTGTTTTCAGCCGTATAATCGTTAGTTAATTTTAAAATTTTCCTGGTTTGATCGATTTCATTGTATTGATGTCGGGTTTGAATGATATGAATAACAAGGTGGATTTGTTATTGGCATATTTTATTGCATTGACATGTTCCTTGTATCTAATTGAAAATGTTCTTTTTATATAACCTATATAAAATTTTCCACATGGGATGCACGTTAATTTATGGATACCGCTTTTTATTTTATTCCATGGTGCTTATGCCTCGTCCTTCTTTTTTTTTTTTTCATAATTATTTATAGTGGAATTTCTTCAACATAATAAAAGACCAGTATTGAAGTTCTTTCTCTTCCACTGAATGAAAACAGAGCAGATTTTATGGGTATGAAGGTTTTCCTTCAATTTGTTATACTTTATTGTATACTAGTTTTTGTATCATATCCAGAGTTTGTAACCTTATTCCTTTCGTGTTAAAACTCTTCAATAAGAAGCGTATATTCTAGATTGCTTTTATCTTTCATGAACAAACAGAGCTCAATGGCTGGGCAGCTTCCTCTCCTTGTCCGTTGCCATCATCCATGTTGAGTGTTCGCCACATCGGGCAACTCAATATTAGTACACGCGTTTGCTCGTAGTGAGTGATGGCCTTGCGCATGCGCCGAATTGCTTCTGTTTCTTTTCAATTTTTTTTTATTTTTTTATATAAGTAATAATTTTAACGCAAAAGATTCGTTCTTTCTCACCCCTTTCCCTTTCTGTCGCCGTTTAACAAGATTAGC
The DNA here is from genome assembly GCA_023313115.1 of Rhysida immarginata. Classification (NCBI taxonomy): domain Eukaryota; kingdom Metazoa; phylum Arthropoda; class Chilopoda; order Scolopendromorpha; family Scolopendridae; genus Rhysida; species Rhysida immarginata. The sequence goes on along the minus strand of JAHWFO010031202.1, from coordinate 365,905 downwards.
CGGTTCTCGCTCCCATTTTTGCTGGAATTGAGAAAGGGCTGTCGTGGTGGGGGTTTAATTCGAGGAATGGGATTCGGGTGCCGTCTGGTAGTGCTGAGGATCCCGCGTGCTCGTGTCGTTGCCATGGCGAGGGCGGTGGCGCGCTCGGCGGAAATTACGACGACCGGAGGCATTCCTCCTTGCCATGGTGGCACAAACGAAAGGCGTTGCTTGTTGCCTCTGACGACCGTGGCACGTTGATGTAGACGGGGACACCCATCAGCTGATTCTACGCAGAGGGCTGACTCCAAAGTGGAACTCTCTCTTAGCTGCAATTGTTTATTTTTTCTTTTTGTACATCCTATCGAGCGACGGAGCGTCTGCGCTAAGAAGAACACAGAGGAGAGTGGAAAGATTTAAGAATAATTAAAAAAAGAAAAGAAAGACTGCCAAGTGCGATCGGAAGTAAGTCGGTCGAAGGTCAAGGCAGCCTCCTCTTCCACCTCTTCCTCCTGGTGGCGAGCTCCTTCAGCCGCTTTTTTCTATTTTTTTTTTTTCCACTCAACAAGTTGCGCTCTCCCTGATCGAACGCGACCGAACAGGACGAAGACAACATGACCCAGTTTGTCACCCACATCCAGCCGAATTTGGCCTCCCAGTCCGAATATCGCCATTCCCGCCCCCACTTGAGTGAATTGCGGGATCAGCACCACCACCTCCACCACCACCCTCCACCTCACCACCGCCATCACCACCACCACTACCACGAGGTATAGTATACACAGATTGCACGTTTTCACTTCATTCTATCTCATCATTCTATAAAACGATCGACGTTTTTAATTAGCTATCTTTCTGTTAAAAATGGTTCCTCTATTCCGCGCAACTTCCTTCTTGGTCAATTTCGATGTAGACCCCCCCTCTCCCCACCTCTCATTCTCTCTCTCTCTCTCTCTCTCTCTGTTTTTATTTTTTAATTATTATTTTAAAATAAATTCAGGGCTAAATGAAAAGGAGAAAACAAAAGGAAGTTGAGTAGGACACGCTTAGAGAGGGATCCCCCACCAATATAATTTAACCCGATCATCACTTTTAATTGACCGTCAAAGCGAAAAGGAGAAAAAAGGAACAAAACTTCAGACAATTTTCTCTAATGAAGTTCCTTTGCCCTTCTAAGTTATCGATCGGTAAAGCGCTCGGTGGTAACAGTCTTATGGGAATTTTTTTTTTCCTTTTTATTTTTAAAGGATACTTAAGTGACTAGAAGCTGCGACGTCATCCCAACTGAAGGACGAAAGAGATTTTTTTTTCAAATTTTTAAAGCGGGGTTCCTTTTCGGGCAAATTTGGCTCTTCTGGAAAATTGGGTACTACGATTATATTTTATGGTTTTTTTTAAATTTCGAAGTCCCTTTAAATGTTAATGTATGTAAATGGTGGGGGGGGGGGGGTCTCATCCATCAACTTTGGTAGGTTTCAAGAAATTTTTATGTAATCAGCTTCATTACAGAAAAGCCACAAGTCCAATTTCGGAATATTAAGGTAGAAAATTTTCAGCTCTATAGACGAATGGAGCTTTACCCTGTATTGGAACGCTGGCATTTCTCTTTAAAGGCTCCCGCAATGCTTTGCGCGTTTTCTTTAAAGCTCCGTCGGCGTATTGCATACAATAAATGATTCTCTTTTGGGGTTCCCTTTAACATTTTGAATGTAAACTTCAAACGGCTTTAAAAGGTTGGGGATGGGGGGAACATGAAATATAAGAAAATAAAAAGAATTCATGATGGGGGTGATTAAGCATAAAAACAATGCGGTTTTTTTTTTTTTGAAAACGAAACAATGAGAACCCTCTTTTGTATGCGACCTGTGCACAAGCGTTTGCTTCGTCTAATTAAAATTTTACACAAGCCACTTCCTTTATAATGTAATTTGTATATTAATGTTAAACGACGCCCTGTTAAAATTAACAAAAAACTTTCCAGCTACCCATTATTCGCTTCTAATTGGAGTGGCTGTGGCCAGGACAATGTTCTCCTTTAGAAATTGTCGACTTTGAACGCCCTCTGAGGTATTTTCCTCTCTTTTGTACAGATCCTCCCCGTTAAGCATTTGTGGTTTTGTGTCGAACGTTTTGAAGGGAGAAATTCTCGTAGGTTGCTCTAAGCTGCTTTTAAAGTTCACAGTTCATAATTCTAAAGGACTCTTTTCGGATTAATTGAGTCTGATTAAACTCTATATTCTGTCCAGGGGAGTGGTATTTTTTTCGTGGGAAAGCATCGTTATTGAAATTCCAATTTGAATTTCAGTGAAAAATTTTCAAGAGTATTTTGGGTTGAGGGGATAAATCTCATAAGAATTATTTTTCTGTTATTCATAGAGAGATATGTGAAAAAAGGAACTACTGTAGTTAATTCGATGGATAAACTTAATTGTAAAATAAATTTATAATTATGAAAGTAAAGAAGTGAAAGTAGTTCACCAGAGAATTAAAACCTAGGATGTTTGGATTACCGCTCCAATACGTCCTCACAAAGTATGCTCAGTAGGAAGCCGATTGAAAATCCAGAGAAAACTCCGTTGATTCAATTAGTTCGTGAACTGATCCCAGAGTTTTCATTGCCACATTTGTTTTTACCATTTAACAGTCTTTATTGGTAACGGCCAAATTGCTCAAATGTCCCTCAGAAAGGAGTACAAGTTAAGTTTATTAAAGAATAACTCAAGAATGTTCAATAAGGATTTATTACACAACCCAAAGGATTTGTAGTTAGCGCAATGTTTCGATGTCCACAATGGCTCAATTAGTTAGGGCGTCAGCGCCATGAGCTGAAGGTTACTTGTTCGAGCCCAAGCTGTGAAAAAATAAGGAGTTGTGGTATGGAATTGCCTGTATACGAAGGAATAAAAAAAACCTCCTACCATAAGAATATATCCGAGATTGAGACTTGGCGTTGAGAATGAAGGCATAGCTTTCGAAAAACGTATCGGGCGTTTCATGTCTTGGACGTTTTCTTGTGGTAAGAGGTTTTTCCCCTTCGTATAGGGGAAAATATCTTCGCATTGAATAATGGGTACAGCTGCCATTTTTTGAGGGCAAGAAAAAGGCAATCCTATACTGCTACTCATCGAAGTGCGCCGTTTTTGCCCGACTTGTTATTGTATAACGATGGTAAGGAGTTATTGCATGTTTGGGTGTATTGTATAACAATGGGATAAGTTCAGAGCCATGGCAGCCATGGATCTCGATGCCCTCAAAAGATGGCGGATATTCAATGTTTATGTTTTGATATTTCTCCCGATACAAGTTAATTTAAACTGTTTGATTCTTCTCAATAAACGCGCTCCTTCTGCCTCTTAAAAAGGATGTGCTAAAACTCACGAAGGGGTTTCAACTTTTAATAAACTCCTTCATTTTTGATTGTAAATTTACAATACCCTACTATCATATACAGCGTGATCCAGCATAATTGTTTAGGAACATTGTATGGTTCACATGGAACAAAAAATGTCCTATAAACATTACATCTAGTTTCGATCGTTTGTGAGATATCTACGTTTATCTATTTTCTTGTAGAGTTGTTAAAGCAAATAAATAAAACACTTGAGAGTGCAGATCACTTTTATTCTGCATACTGACAGAAAATCACATTGAACTACAAAACAAAACTAAAATGATACTACAAGGAATAAGAATAAGAAGAAAGTAATAAATCATTGTCGAGAAAGCCCCTCAAAATGGTTGCCCCCAGCTCCAATGCACTGGTTACATCTTCGGACAACTGAGCTGGTAGTTGCCACAATTATGCGTTACCAGCAGCAAGCCCATAGTAAAAATGAATGTCCGCATATTCTTCATTTGTGAAAACAAACGGCATAATGAACTTCGACGTTGTGTTGCACAATATGAGCAACTGCTCAAATCAACCGCCAAATCAATAAGATACCTTTCACAAATGTTACAAATACGACGATTCCTCTTCCTGTTTGGCATATGCAAAACAGGAAGAGTACATTTAAAAGAAAATAGACATTTTCTATATCTATTTTCTAGGAAATAGAAAATAGACAAACGTCGATATCTCACACACGATCGAAACTAGATGTAATGTTTATAGAACGTTTTTTGTTCCATTTGATCATACAATGTTCCTAAACAATTATGCTGGATAAGTTTGGGTCACCCTGTATAGTACTTATGAGAAATATATTTACACTTTTCTAGAATAAAATCATTGATTCGCTTGGGGAACCCCCTCACGTCGTAATGGTGACGATATGCTCGTCAGTTATTGATTCTTGATTTTGATAGTAAAATTTCCCAGTATGGGTTCGCTGTTCGGTCGCTCACTTTTCCACGGTTAATCTCCAGTCTTTTTATAAAATTTACGAAAACTAATTTTAAAAATGATTTTAAAAAGATGTTAAATATTGCAATCTTTTCGTGATTTGCCCACACTGTATAACTTAAATACAACAAACTTGGTTACGTGATTGAGGAGCGCTAATCGTTTGCTAAAGTAGTTCGTTGTATCCAGTTAAAAGAGCGGTGATTCTATGAAAATTGATGATTCTGCAGGATTGAACCTGTCGAATCTTAATGGGAAAAAACGTAATGAACTTCTTCTTTAGAATGTCAATGCGTTCTTGCTGAAGAGGACTAAATTCCTTTCGGTGAATGTAGAAAGGTTCGCTATAGATGAAAAGATGCAGTTAGAAGGTTCGGTATCTAAATTCAAATTTTTATCGTATGGTTATGCTAGTTACACCGTTGGAGACATTAAAGTCCAATGCTGTTACGATTTCATTCATTTTCTGTTACCTTTCGAGATATGTCTGCAAGTACGTTTTAAAATAGTCTTTCCATATTAAACAATAGGAGAGCCGCACACTACACGAATTACTCTGTATATGCTGCAATTCAAACATCCCTGGTTCGATCACAGGCTATAGAATTATACAGTTCCTATTTTCTATCTTCAAAACATTTTCTTAGCTTAAAATCTTTCAAGCTCCATTTCCCAAACTACTGGAGGATAATTGATTATGAAGATTCGAAAGAGAAATTTTTGTATGAATTTCGCCGAAGGGCATTTTCAACGAGGGGCTCTTAAGAAATGAGTTCTTCCTCATTGGCTGCGAGTAATGGCACGCGAATAAGTCTGCGTCGTTGCGATTTCCTTGAAAGCTTTCAGTAAAGGAGAACGGCATCGTTTTCAAAGCATCCTCAAGAATTTTTTTTCTTTGGATAAGTTCTTTTTGTTTACATAGTTTTTGTGGATGAGAAAGAAGGGAGCCATTGTGTGGGTTTTTACAAAAGAAAAATTCTTTGTTAATTAACAAAAAAACAAAAGTACTCCCTAAAGAATTAGGTCCCTGGTGAGACTTCGTGTTTAAGAGAGAGAGAGAGAGAAAGATTTTAAGCAGTGTCCTTGTGTTACTGTTTTTATTTCTAAATAGTTGAGTGGGTATTTTCTACTCTTTCTCTCTTCTTTTAAGCCTTCGTGCTTTCCTTGTAACGAGTATTTGTCTCCTCCACGTTGTTACTTAATAATGGGGGATGGCGGTGGTTGCTGTTGTTGTTGTCGGCCAATTAGACGAGCACTTCCGGGAGAGACGAGGGGGGATTTTTCTTGTCTTCTTCGAGATTCGGGTCGGAAGATGGCCATAAAAGGCAAAGGAAGAGGAATCCAGCCACTTTTTCTATTTCGTCATTGAATCTATCAGCCTCCACCAAGACCGACATCGACTCCATCCGCTCCGCTCATTTGCTATAGCCATCAAATTAAGCGCTTAACGTCTCGACTTACTTCGAATTGAAGGGACGAAGATTACACAAAAAAGGGTCGAGTTTTATTCAGTTATTTATAAGACGGAGAGAGGAAAACGACAATGAAAAGATTGAAACAAGTTACGAACGGATTAAGAAAGGACGTGGGTCGAATAGTAGGGAACATTGTGCGAACTACATTTATTGATTGGGTTATTGACTCCTGTCCGCCCAGTCTGAAGGGCCATAAAGATCACTGTGCGACTACAGTGGAAAACTGGCTTTGTTTAAAATAAAACTGCGTTTTTTCTAATTTCTCTTTAACTCATTTGCTTGTCCTGCTGTTCAGAAGCAAATGGAGAGGGCAGAAAATTACTGAATGCTGTTATCCAACTGAGTCTATGTCACTGTGAAGTAATGAATAAATACTGAAAAAAATGAAAGAAAATATTCCGCGACCTTGGATCGAAGCAGAGACCACGAGCTCTAGTTCGCCGTCTCTACCCGTTTGAAAATTAGATGAAGCGTTTTTATTTTTCTATAATATAGCCGTTTACAGTCATTCATAGTCATTTACAAGCCTCTATAGGCATAGCTGGGAACAAACTGTGGATTATGAAAAATACGAAATCTTTTAGACAGATAAAATAGATTTGACTTTACGTAAGTACGTTTAAAGGAAGTATTCTTGCCATCTGGTGGTTGAAATGTACCTACAAGAAGTGGAATCTGTTTTATGTGGATAAAAAGTTTCGTTACTTCTGCTATTTCAGCGCTTATTAGATGGTAGTATCCGCCCAACTGTGCATTCAGGTGTCAGTTTCTGTTGGAAATCAGCGTATCTGCACTCGACCATCCACGTGATGGGCCGGAAAACGTGACTTACTGGACCAGGCCTCTGTAGTTCAATTGTTGTGCTCCCTGGCCCAATGTAGGTGCAATTAGTTGGCGATGGTTTACCGTAACCTCAAGAACTCGGCTGGGGCGATGGCTATGCAGGCCCTACACAGAACGCTGTGTTGAACTTTGCGCTGAGACACATTGTCTGGGTCACCACTGTTGTAGCTGCTGGTGATTTGGGCTACCGTAGCCCTTAGTTCACAGCGGACAATTCGTACTAGTCTTCACTCCCCTCTGGAATCAATGTATCGTGGACGGCAAGCGGCAGGACGGCGACTCGTCGTTTCTCCATCCGTACGCACCATTTTTGATAAGTACTCACAATGACTGCACGCTTACAGCCCACAAAATGCGCCATTTTCGAGATCGGCATTCAGAGGCGCCTGGCCATCACGATTTGCCCATGCTGCAGTCGAAAACTATATTCAGCAACTCAGTTCGCTGACAGTTTATATATGGTGGTATGAGCCGCGTTTGCGCTGTACATTTGTCTCAGGGTGAGGTCATAATGTAATGGCTCATCAGTGTATCTCCTGAACATTTATTAGAAGCAATGGTAATGAGATTATTATTTTAAAGTCATAAATAGTATCAGCGTTTTCATTTTCATCCAGATTATTACTTAATCGAAAGGAAGCTGTGTTCCATGTTTGTTCGTGAATATGTATGTGTGTATGGGATGATGTCGTCATAGGTGAAAAAGTGGTATGTGGGGGGGACCTGTCATTTTTGCAGAGCATGGTATCTTGTTCTTCCGTGGGTGCAACTGTTGCTAATTTATAATAAAGAGCGATCCATCTTCCTTTAGATGATATTTGGGATAGATGCAGCCACAATAACTCACTGAGCTTAACATAGAAGACTTCAGTTTAAAGAATAATAAAAATTTCGGGAATCTCAAATTTCGAATTAAAGAAGATTAAATATTGAGAAACCAGGTGTCGCTTTTATGGATTTCGTCTGCCTTTTAATTGTATAATTTTTTGCTTTGCTCCATTTTTAATCAGAATTTCGGATTCAATAATAAGAAATGGAAATTTTATTTTTATGAAATTGAATTTCACGAGGCGTGAAGCGCAATAATATGCGCAATTAAAAACGAATTAACGCTTGGTGTCTTTTTATTTCTTTTTTTTACGGTTTGTTAATTATTGGTAATAGGATTAGCGCTATTAAAGATAAACAGTCGGAATGTTATGTGGTGGTGGTTGTGGAAATTGATAAGCCCAATTTGTCTTCATTCTTCTCTTTTCTTCTCTCTTCGTTAAAGTCGATGTTTGCTTGGGAAAAAAAGGAATCACATTAATAATAAGTCATATGATGTTTAAAAAATTAAAAAAAGTTATGATATTATCAGAAAAATGCTTGGAGCATTATCTCCAGTTTCCATTTATTAATTTCTTAAAAAACGTTATTTTGAAAATTAGAATAGGAGAGTGAAAATTTTTTATTTTTTGAAAAATGTTCTCGTTTCTTCTCAAATGTTCCACAAAACACAATCAATTCATCCTGTTACTTGAAAAAATAGAATTATATAAAAATATAAAGTAAACAGAAATAAAATGATGAATTCCCGTATTAAAAATGACATACACACTTCTTTGAATGAAATACAAATTTACAATCAACATTCTCCATAAACAACAATCTACAACAAACAAAATTTCCAACAATAAAAATATTTCATATATACATTGTTACTTATTTTTTTTTTTTTTTTTACCTTCATTGTTATTTTCAAAATTATCTGCAATTTCATTATAAAAACCTCTGATGAGAAACGTATAACGCAATAAAATGTATGTTCCTGCAACATTTATTTCATCTAAAAATTAATTGTGTTAGATTTATTTGGAAATACAAAACTCGATCGTCTGATTTTAAAATTTATTGCCTTTTTTATAGTCCTTAGGTTTTTTTTTGTTGTTGTTGTTTAATTGTTTAGAAAGTGATATACACGAAATGGTAAAACTGTACAACCTTCATTTGCGTTCCGAGATTTATTTTGTGTAAGCACGTTAACATTGCTCGGCGTGTACAATATTCGTAGGTCACTCCTAAAAATAAACTCAAAGGGGTTTATAATGGGTTTGCATTATCAAAAACAATCCAATTAAGGCTCTTGAGTAAATGACAATAAATTACTCTTCTTTTTTTAAACCTCAAAATAGAAATTGAGCCAGGTGACGGCAAGAGCGCATTCGACGAACTCGGCTCTGAATTTTTGTTCTAACAAAGGTTGATGCCCATTTTAAAAAAAGTGAAAATAAATATTTTTGTAATTTTCTGGAAAAAAAATTCAAGGCAGGAAAAACCATTGCGACAAACCCCTTGAAACAACACGGGAAAAACAGCGGCGTGTGGTCGCCTTCAGTCATATTAACGAGTTTCATTCTGCGCAAAAACCGCTCGTGGAAAAAGGAAAAAGCCTAAATTGTCACAAAGTACAAATTTTCATTTAACAGTGGCACAGAAGTAAAGAAGAAATGAAAATTCTGCTGATTTGCTTCTATTGAAGTTCTCCATTTGAAGCTCTTCTATTCATTTCTATTGTTTTTTTGTTTTTTTTTTGGATTTCAATATTTTTTTTCTCTGGTTTGAATGCACAAATAGTGTCACACAAAAGCGAGAGATAGGCTTGGGCACTCAAAAATCACCTGACCATCGGGGTCTTCATATTGGATTTTAATAATCAGTGTTTTTTTCATTTGTTGGAAACAATGAAGATTGGACCCCGATGGTTTTGTTGCGACTTTTGAGTCCCTAAGAACAGTCTAAATAATAAGCAATCGCCTCACTCTTATCGCTCTCATTGTTGTAAACTTAATAGCACAGACACTCCACTTAGGTGTCCGCTGGAGGCCGCCACTAATTCCCATATAAGTTTATAGATATAAATGGTCATCGAGCTCCATTGTTAAAATGAAGCTAAAGTTTCTAGCTCCCAATAGGGCTGGAACTCTATTGAAAAGTGGCGCTGCATGTACATTCGGCCCAAAAACGCCTGCAGCGCCGCCCTATCGACAGACAGAAACTTTAATTTCATTTTCAGTTTCAATGGAAAACCTCTATCGCAGGTCACGGTCGGCCCTGGTGCGATATATGCGGCACCTGGCGCGATCTGTTTTCCTTAGCTTCTCGAAACAATGGAAAATGGCCGAAGCTCGATGACCACGAATATCTATAGACCGTGGTTTATTTCATGGTCTGTAGATATAAATGATCATCAAGCTTCCGTCATTTTCCATTTAAACAATTGCGCCAAGTGCCATCTATGCGGCACCTACCGTGATCTGAATTCCATAACTTGTACAGTTATTTTATTAATGATGCCCAATATTAAGAGTGAGCTATGCAATTCTCTTATGTTGGTTTATCAATTTTTTATTTAAAATTTTTGCAGAATACACTGTTTCGGCAGTATTATGTCATCAAATCCTGTTGAAACTGAAAATGAAATTAAAGTTTCTAGCTCCCAATAGGGCGGCGCTGCATGCGCGGTTGGACCGATTACATGCAGCGCCATTTTTTTTTAATAGAGTTCCTGCCCTATGGGGAGCTACAAACTTTAGCTTCATTTTTCAGTGAAGCTCGATGATCATTTATTTCTATAGACCATAGTTTACACCAAGCTCATCGAAGCGTTCCGGCATTTTTTTTTCTATTTTTTAAGATGAGAATTATTTAAAACTATTTTAAGATTTGTTTATTTGTTTAAGAACAATTTAGCTATTTTCTTAAATCCGATTTGCATTCAGAAATTATTAACTTTGTTTTCTGAATAAAGCTTGCCTTTCCGAATATGATGAATTGATTTATTGGCATATAGATTTAATTAATTGTTTACTTTGTATATGCTAGTTAATTGAAGGAATGTTATTTTATTTATTTATTTTATTATTTATTTTATTTTATTTTTCCACACAACAATTAAATTTTAAAATGCCTGCGAATTTCAGCTTAGGGCTTATTTGAAACTTTCATTTTAAAATTTAATTGCTGTGTGAAAATAATATTCCTTCAATTAGATTTCATTAAATCTTTATTATACATGGTGTCCGTATGTTTCCATACCTAGGAAAAATAAACATTTTTTAATGAAAACCATTTTTACTTATATAATATGCTCTACATGACTACCATTGTTTTGAAAGCGCATTTCGATGTGTCCTCCATATAAAAAAATAAAATGTTAAATAAAAATAAACAAAAATTGGTTTTCATGTTTATTTTTCCTATATAACTTATGGGACACCCTGTATAATAAAGAGTTAATTAAACTATTTGCCAATAAATAAATTCATTCATATTCGGAAAGGGAAACTTTATTCGAAAAATAAAATTAATTTCTGAATGCAAATCAGATGTTAAAAAAATAACTGAATTGTTCTTAAACAAATAAACAAATGTTAAAATAGTTTTAAATAATTCTCATCTAAAAAAATAAAAAAATGCCTGAACTCTTCGATTAGCTTAGTGTAAATTTATGTTACACGAGGCCAATGGTAACGATAAACCTTTATTGTTTCTATCTTGGATTTTAACAATCAGTGCTTTTTCGTTTGTTGAAAACAGTGAAGGTTACATTGTTAAATTCATCAAAAATGTTCCACGAAAGCAAAATGCCTTAGAGCACGGCCATCTAGAAACTACCAGGCCTGAACATGGAAAAGATAAAATATTGTTGCGTCGAAGTGGTAGTGCCAAAGCCAACTAGAAATGTATTTCTCGTTGGCCTCGGGTGGTGCTATTAAAAAAGTGTGCACGAAACTGGAAATACACACATTTGGGTGGTTTTCTCTGAAAACAGAAAAGTTTGGCCAAACGTGTGCACGAAACTAGAAATCCACAAATTTGGGTGCTTTTTTTTTCGGGAAACGGGTTCAACGTCGCAATCTTAGTGCTTCAACAATACATTACTGACGTCATATTCAGGCCCGGTAGTTTCTAGGAGGCCGTGCTTAGAGCGGCAAGTAAATTTAATTGTAAAAATGCACTTCCAGGGAAATTGGCCAATTATTTGACCCCGGAACACCCGTGTAATCTCGAAAGCGTGTCCATTTACAGGGTCAGGGTAGAATCCTAAGAGGGATAGACAGACAAATAGAAATTTGGAGTTTAGTTATAGCAGAATCCAACTGCTATTCGCGGATTTAAGTGCTTACAAAATGGTGGATGTAATGGTGAACGGCATGCATTTACCATTGTCGAGATTTAATACTAACAATGATAAACGCTGTCGCTGACAATGATAAACGCATGCCGTTCACTATTATATCCGCCATTTTGTAGGCACTTAAATCCGCGAATAGTTTAACAGATGGTCAACTTTCCTCTCAATCTTTGAGCGAATAGAATGAACCATCTTTATGCAAAACGACAATCAAATATGCTACCGGTGAGGAAATATTTGATGTTTCAGACAAAATGACCAAACTAAAATCGCGGATATCTGAAAGGTCTTTTCCGAATAAGGATTTAATGTCTATTTTTGCCATTATAGGCCTACAGTGCTACAAAAATGCGGGATTCTTTTTATCTGAGATTGTATTGAATAGCATAATTGCATATTTAAAAAATGTAAGTTAAGTTTTGCTAAATCCCCCAAAAAATCACCTCTGAAGAAAGATACCTTCCGAGACGACCACCTATCACTGTCTGACAGATGTCTGCCGAAGAAAATCTACCGCAGAGTAGCCCAGAAATAGGGATATTTGTGAAAACTGTCAATTGAATCATTCATCATGACTTAGAACTTCGGAGGTTCCATGAAGCGCGTGTGCATGGTCTCAGTATGTGGCTCATTTCTAAAAGGAAATTCAATGCCCGTAAGCTGTTTAAAAAGTACCTTACTAACGATCTATGGAAGCGCCTTATTTGTGGTGAGACTCACGTCATTGCCTACAGCCCTGCCGATGCTGCGTGGTTCCAAAGCTGCTGTCGAAATTTCTCCCCAGAGACTTAATGGAGATGGCAAGATATTGCTCAAAAGGACGCCTAAATTATTATCAGTAAAACATTTTGGAACGTTTGTGTAGGAAAGAAATTCCAGCTCTGTATGGAATGGGATAACAAGAACATAGATAAAGCATCTAACTATTTCACCAGCAATTACTTTTGAGAAATGGAAGAAGAAACTGGAGTTCGTGCTATTCCACGCTCACAAAGGACCTTCACGATTTTGTAAATTCGATCGTTGAAAATGCTTGGCACCAATCGATAGAGCACTTATCGTTGAAATCCTCTAAATATTTCGGCTGATGAGACGAAAGCCACAAATGTTCAAATTCAGAGTAACTGGTGACATTATTTCATTCTCAACGGACATTATAGTAGTACATGCTTACTTCGTAGCATGCTTCACAGCTATAAAAAATTGAAGTAGTAGCGAAAGTAATGGTTCTTCGAAGTTTGTACTGTCCGCTCTTTAAGGCGCTCTATCGATTGGGGCTAAGCGTTTTTAGCCATCGAATGTACAAAATCGCGAAGGCCGCTGTGTCAGCATTTATTCCGCTTACATTATAAATACATGGTTTCTTCTAAGGAGTATATGGAGGTCTTACAATACATAACGGAAGAAGTAAGACAAATTTTCCCGACCAGTTTCGCCACTTTTTTTTAAGCTTTATCAAGGATACATATGAAAGGCTACCATCCTCTACACAGCTAACATTGATTACATCATAGGTGAGACTAATGCATAGTATTACATGATTGGATGGAATATGGAAAAAGTTAAAAAAATAAATGAATTAATTTAGGCGATGCACAAACGCATCTGATAAGTTGGTAAATAAAAGGGAACTTTTTCTTATTATGAGAACTAGGTAACACTACATTAAGCACTGCATCTACAATATGACTGTGTGTGCTAACAGACAGAAAGGCCGTGGGTTCGTGTTGCGAGTTGGCGACGCGGGAATTACAAAAATTTACATTTTCTCTCTGTCCACAATAAATCAATGGTCGCCGGTTCGAACCCAGGCTCGGATGACACAAGATTTTTTTATCTCGTTTTTATATTTTGTTTTACTTATTATCAGCACGTGATCTCATATTATAATGTGTTTTCTTCTATTTAAGTCTTACTTTACGATTTTTTTCCCTTTAAAACTTGTATAGTCAATTATGCAACTTTGGACTTTGTCATCTTGCATAATGCTGAATTGAAGTTTGGCCGTTCTTTTCCTAAACATAAGTTAATTATTATATCATAAGAAATTTCAAGAGGAATATTAAACAGCACAGAGGGCTTCTCGTTGAATTGTGTGTTGTCACTCCATTCGGCAAAATTATAAATATATTTGCTCTTTCCCATCAGATCTGTTATAGAACCAGTCTGCTAACTACCTACATTTATTAAAAATTAAAAATAGATGCATATGTACATATTAAATTCCAAAGGTATGCCGTTCTCATATGTCAAATTACGCTAATCTATTCGCACCTGGGGGAAATGTAAAATTGAGCCGTGTACCTGTTGTGGGAATCGATAACGACGGGCGCAACCACTTTCGTGTTGGCTGGGAACGAGGGCATAATTCACGACGCAAATCGCCCGTTGTAGCGCCATCCATCGACAAAGTGGCCACTGGGAAATGAAGCTTATCGAATAAAGTGAATACTCATTATTTCATTGTTTTACATAATGTCTGTCGGTCGATTCCGTTTAACTTCTTTTCTTCTCATTACTCATTTATGGGGCATTAGGTGCAAGTCCAGTTTCCATATTTTATGTAAAATTTGTAATCTCTCTCACATTTCGTTGTCTGCATATTTCATATTTTCCCTCCATTGCGAAGTGGGATTTAGTCACCCCTTCCCCCTCCTTTCCCAATTGAGTCGTTTAATCGATGATTTTGGTCGGTGGCCAATCGATTTGCCAACAAGCTTGTCATGACGGGGAAGGCGTTTATCGATGTAATTGACGAACATCAATCTTCATCAGCGTTTTCTGTACATTGGCGCATAAAATTACTTCCAAGAAAAATCGCTTTTACGGATTTTTGATTTATTCTTCGTAAGTCCTGGTTTTTGCTTGTGTATATGGTGTCAAAAAATGATGGACCCTTCTCCCATGTACTGAAAAATTTTAAAGGAATGAATAATAGCTGAAAAATACGTTAAAAAGAGTATTTATTTGGGAATTTTTAATATTTATTTAAATATCTAGGATAACCTTCACTCGCAACATTGGCAGTCATTAATTGATGTATGCAATCGCAGCAAGATTTAATAAAAGAGTGGCATGACTAGTTTCTTCTAAAATCTTTGCAGTGAATAAGGATTCTGAATTAGTTCGTAATTTTGTAATTTGATTCTCAATATAATAAACAATAATAATAATAGGGAACTTGAAAATAATATCATTTGTTTTCTTAAAAAGATCAATTCTATTTGTAGCAGAAAAAAATTAGTTGGTAAACTATTATACGAGGATTGTTCAATAGAAACACGTTTAGAAGCTAGGAGCAATTTTCATTCAAAGAATTTAAAAGAAATATCCATTAGCATTAAGGCACGAATCCCATTGGTGCACTAATCTATAGATTCCCATCTGATAAAAATCCTGCGGTTGTTGGCGGAACTATTACGTAACAGCAAAGTCTAGGTCAGCATCGGAATTGAACTGACAAGGGTTTAGTGATTGTTTTAGCTGGCCAAAGACTTGCAATTCGTACAGAGACAAGTCGAGACTGTAAGATGGATGTTCTAAGACTCCCCAATGTATGCGAGCGAGCAGATCTGGAATCTTTCGAGCTACATCAGGTGGGCATTATCATACGGAAAGATAACACCGTTTATGAGTTTCCCGGGATCTTTATTCTTGATGCTGGCACGTAATCGTTGTAAGATGTCTACATATTAATCAGCATTGATGTTGACACCAGGTTCCTTAATGTCTAATAACAGTACATCTTGGTAATTAAAAAATACGTTCACCATCGACAATTTTTTAATGGTAGAGAGCCTCGGTGCTTCCAATGCATACTCTGACATTTGGATTTTGGTTCGTAGTCTCACATTCTCATCTGATGCTGTAACACGAGCATGTTCTAGAAGGGCCAGATCTTTCGTGGATTCCCTTCCTTGTCGAAATTTCTTGCGCCATTCAACGACAGCCGTATTAGACTAACTATGGTCGCCGTATACAGATTTCACTCTCGCAAAAATTTCCATTGGTTGACGCCCTTCAGCGGAAAAAATTGAATAACAGCACGCAGATTATTTTTGGATAGATTGCCCACCATGAACGCCATCTTCCAACTTAATCGCAACTCTTAGAAAGAAGCAAACAGCTAATATGTCTATAAACACCTGCTTTTCGTTGTCTAGACGATACCTTCGCAGCTGTACAATCCATACACATTACCATTAAAGAATCCTTGTATAATGACCATCATTATCCATCACAATGCATGGTGAAATCAAAATTTATTGTCGTATTTTATATAAAAAAAAGGGACAGTTGAGGCCGTATGATATAGTGAAAGTTCGAGATCTCAGTTTTGACATCATCAACATTTCCACTTCAGAGATCTGGTAATCAGATTGTAAAGTATCGGGGGATTAGGGGTGAATGGGACAGAACTATCCAGCCAAAGGTCTTGATCAATCTTACGTTGTCAATCTTGTCGACTGAGGTTTGTTGTCAGGTGATAAAGACTATGGTGAATTAAGATAATAATAATAATAATAATAGACACCAAGAAGCTGTGGATAACTCACGGATAACAAAGCAGGGATAAGAGACCACTTTTCCACAAAGAGAAAAGAGTGGTTTTATGTCATTGAGGAAAAGTGGTCTCTTATCACTGCGTTGTGATTTATACATTAAGATGTTTGGATAACACTTCAATGGTTTCACGAGGATCAGCACGCAGCAGATCATTATCCAGCTCCATTGGCTTTCCTGCATGAAAATTTTCTGATTGGAATTTGGCGAAAATTGTCCGACATGTAATGCATTCGGATAAACAGCTCAAATGTTTTTTAGCAGCCATGGTTCCCTGGTGAAGTTCAAAAACCTAGCAATGATGAACATGACTCTCCTCGGGTTTCATGTCATCTTTTTTGTTCTGCAAACCTAGAAGACAAAATCATCTATAAAGTTAAAGGAGACTAGTTAATTCAGTTGTATGTAGATTTAATTTACATTGAAAGTACATTAACAGCTCAAACTAGCCTACAAAAAGACCTTCTTTTGGTCTCCACGATATTAACATTAAAATATAAGAAAATCTCCCCAACATTTAATTGGCAATATAATTTATTTATGCGGGTCTATTATTTTTTGACACTATTTCCTCTTATTAAAGTCTTAGTTTGTTAAACAGTTTTAGTTTAGTTTTAAATATAACGCTTATTCAGGTATGTTTTTTAGGATTGAAGCCGCTGAATTGCAAATTTATCTAATAAAAAAAATATTAATTCTTAGAAGTAAATTATGATTAAAAATAATTAAAATATTGTAGGTTTTCTATCTAGAAATAAATTTTAAAACATATTTCTATGGTAATTTTGGCGTCCTTTTGCTAACAACTGTGTTGATCGACCCGTTTTCCACGAAGGTTGCGGTCGTGAAATCAGTGCGATCTTCGTTCCTGGTTCAAAGAATATTTTTTAAAATTTATCTTCTATTCCTTATTTGGATTAATCTTTCAATTGACAGGCGACCTTGAGTTCTCGGAGAAATTGTTTGAGGAGGACGAAACAATTATGCGTCGCTCTTCTTCAGCAGAACCTAGTCTCCCTCCTACACAACTCTATCCTCCTAAATACACACAACTGAATATAGATTTTGAATATTAGTTTAAAAAAGTAGAACCTATATAAAATTCTGACATTAACAACACCAAATTGTTTTATGATTTACTCGTCGTTTCTTTTTCCTATTTGGGTTGCACCTGTGTTGGAATTTTGCCGCGTTCTCGATCGAAACTTTTGCTTTCCGTAGGGAGTGGCGACACCTGTAGTAGATTCTATTTAAATTTCTCTTTGTCAAAAGTAAGGTAGAAAGAAATAAAATTAGGGCTTCGCCCGCCTTCCAGTTTAAATTAATTTGAATTAATTAAAAATCCATGTGGGTCACATTTAGGCGGGTCCGAGCGCATTTTTAAAGAGCTGGGCAGTTTCACCGTTGAATAGTTCAACGGGAAATGTTTTCTTGCTGCTGCGTTTCAACGTGGAAGAAGAGTCAGGTGGATGATTAATACAGGTTGACCCAAAACTTGCGCTATAATAAAAAAAGTTTGGTTTTCAGCGATTTTAAAACATCGTTACTGGATTTGCGAAGTCGGTCGTTCCGTCGCCATTTTTTTTCTTCGAATTTTTTGATTTTGACTTCAGATTTAGATATAGCATCAAAAAGTATGTTAAAGTTAAGTAGGTACCAAATCCTTTCTATCTGTTCTGAAACATGGCAAAACTGGCGGTCAAAGTTTGATAAGAATTTTAACTGATATTATACAGGGTGAACTAAAACAATAGGGACAAACTTCAGGAGGTGATTCTGACCAGAAAAGGATCAAAAAAATCTCTTATGAAGCATGTGATCTCTTTCATGTCCAGAGATCTCCACTGTCATTTTTGGTTTAACCATTTGGAGAGCTTTATTTACAATGGATACATTGCTCAAGTATCACTCAAGACTAAATATAATGAACCGGAACTTTTTAGAGCTCCGAGTTGAGGCAGTTTATTCAAGAAATGGGAGTTAGACCAACACCTCCTAGAAAGAAAGCCTGGGGACTGAAAATTCATACATTGTTACATGATCATAAGAAGTCATAATTTAGGGCTTATTATTGGTGGAAATACGATTAACAGTGCTTTCAGTGCACAGGCTTTCTTTATAGGAGGTGTTGGTTTGAAGGTGATACTTTTCCAAGATGTTCAGCCAAAATGGAAATTCTCCATGCAATCGATCTTGTTCCCGGAAGTGTTTGATTAACCTGGTCACTGTAAAGTTGAGAAACCACAGAAGCGGAGTAATTTTTTCGTAGCTCTTTCACATTATTTGCATAAGAATGACAGTTAACATTTTGAAATGAAAACGCGTTGCTTCAGGGAAACACCATTTTAATTTCCTTATAAACAGAACTGCGCAAGCACCGTAATACACCTGAAACATCTAATAAGAGATTAGACGACAATGATGCCACCTAATGGTAAAAAGAATAATTGGCATAGAAACGCTTCGATGCAGCTCAGCTTCAACTTTTGATGTGCGGCAATGTTGGATCACCCTGTACAAACATTTCCCATTCCCCATCGATTATTGGATTTAAAGCTAAACTTGGCATAGAAGGTTTATTTAAAACGAAAGATGAAGGCATTAATAGTTAAATACTTAGCATACAATAAACATAAATCGGATTGTAACAGGAAAGAGGGGCACTGGAAGAAGCTCAATAATTATATGCGAAAGCGACATCATTATCAACAAGGCGTGTCAAGGGCTTCGGAAACGTCTGTTGGAGTGGAGCGCAAATCGTAACGCGATTTCCAGTATCTCACTTTGATTAAGGACATTTACTTAATGACCGCAAAGATGTTGGAAGAAAGCGTCTATTTTCAGTTTTAATTAATTTTAAAGCAAATAAATTTTTCGATCAACATGTAAGGATGTTTACAAATGATTGTACGGTTTCGTGAATTTCTTGGAGCCGCTTTATTAGCATTGTGGTGATGGCGTTTCGTCAAACTATTCTTTTTATTTATACCGGACAGATACAGTTTAAGGTAGGAAAGAAATGAAGAAGATTTATTCTCCTGTAGTTCGTATTCTTCAATAATTTCCACCGGCATATTTGGAGCAAGTGCTTTGTGGCGTCGGCGGTGTGCGGTTTGGCGTTATCGTGAAGGAGACTTCGCACATTCTTATGACCCATAAAAACCTTATCACTGTTGTCGCTTCGAGCTGAGACCATTTTTTAAACGAGTAACATTTCGAAATGTCGCTACGAATCACCTCCCCTCTAATCCTTGTAGGCTATGACATTGCTGTCAGGATCACTTGTGTCATCCATTGAACGTACAGTTCATTCCAAAAGCGTTTTCACTTGCTTGGCAGGAGTTGAGCTAAGCGAAGTTGATCGGTTATAAAGTCTAGTAGTTTGAACGAACATCGTAGAAGTTTAAAATGGACTTGGCCGTCCAGAGTGGAAATAGGGATGAGGTTTGTGGCTGGTGTGGGGGAATTACAGTACTTTTAACTGAAAAGATTAATCGCTGCTTTTTATTTCAGTAAGTTAGAGTTTGCAGATGAAATATTACTTAATAAAAACAAAGCAATAAATATTTAAGAATATCTCAAGAATGTTCGATGAGGGTTTATCCTACGCCAAACTTCAGATGTTTAAATTATTAATGAAAATAGGAACGAAAATTCCATAGCCTGCATTCGAACCGGTAACCTTCGAAGAGCTGAAGGTTCGCGGTTCGAATCCAGGCTGTGGAATTTTCTTTCCTATTTTCATCAATAACTATTTAGTTTATTTATTTTTTCTGTATTTCGAACATTGATATTTTTACTTTTTAAATTCTCTACTATTTTGATACCGAAATTGCTCATGCCATATATTATGCTTACATTTTATAAGATAAATAAAGCCATTACGACTATCCTATAGTAAACAGAATATAGTATATAGTAAACTATATGCTTTTTTCATATATTAGATACAGTATTGTTAAATATGTAACATATATTATTCTTTCCCGTCATGGATGAGAATATAATTTTGTTTGCCAATACGTTATTTTTTTAAGCATAAACCCAGAAGATATTTTATTTCGAATGTTTGGTAGCTATTCCCTATGAAATACCATGATAGATTTATACTTTATATATTATTATTTTGTTAAATCTGCAGCCAACTTAAAGTTAATTTTCTACTACTGATTATTTTATGAAAAACATCTAATGATTTAATTCGTGTATTCGCCATTTTATTGTTGAGCGTGCTTTGCCAACTTATCGCTTACTTCCTCGTGTAGTTTTCACGTTATTATACTGTATTTCTGCTAAAATAATAATAATATACATTGATTTATTAATAATAAAGAAAACGCGAAAAACTTTCCTAATAAAGTCTCAAAATCAAATTTCAATTAAAACAGTTTGACGTCACTCATTATGCCTCCCTATCCAGTTGCCAAGAAACCATAAATGGCATCTTCCAACGTGATTCCGACTTCTTTCCTGAAACGATTAATCTCACTGGTTTAATGTATTGCAAGGAAGCTGAACATCATTCACTTAAGTGAAAACGCTTTTGGAATAGACTGTACATATAAAATATGCCACTCATACAAAATCGCGCATTTATAGAACGAATCCATTCCTCGTATTTTATTCTTGCTTATCAGTAATGCAACACAAAAGAATTAGACAAAATGAAGCAAACGGCAGCACACAAAACGGATTCGCTGTGGCGTCGTCAGTTTCCTATAAACGGAGTCAGTGGATCTATAAACAAGAAACAGCGCCGCTGTGTGATATGATTTGGAATATCTAGGCGGGATTTAGAACTTTAAATCTTCAGTGATGTGCAGAATGTTTGTCTTTTACAGTTTCTTTGAAATAAATATTTGATATATGTCCCCTCATTTTGAATAACCGTCTATAAAAATACGTGCACTGAACTAACTGCTCTTTACCCAAAGTTAAATGCAAATAATTAATTACACGTGCACATTTGTCTCTGAGTCAGTTTTCACCACAGAAAAAAAACTTTGCTGATTGTTCGGAGTGTTTTGGAATTGTGGAATTAAAATGGGTTCGATTATTTATATAAGATTATTATTATTTTTTCTTATTTTTACCGTTCTAATTTTTCAATCTTCGTAATGGAATAATCCATGGAGTAATAAACTGAGTTTTCTTACTCCATGGAATCACCAACATGCTTTCTTACGTAAGAGTGGTGAATGGGTTGCATCGACAACAGATGGCGACCAATTCAATTAAAGCCACTCTTGATTCGCCTGATGAAAAGCATATGACTGAAAAAGCTTTGGAGGGGAAACTACCCAGCGGCTCATTTCGGATTTTTTTTTTCCCATTAATAATTAATTTTTTTTTAAATGTTCTAATGCACTTAGATAGGTTGGCCTTTTCTAGGCTTTTTTAGTTAATGGAATTGAATATGCTTTCTCCGAATATTTGATAAAAAGCCTTTTTAATATCGAGCGACGAGCTTTACATATGTGACTGGAACTCTTATGGCAGAGCAGTTTTTGGGTGAACTAAGAATTTCCATACAGTTTTCTGTTAATAATTAATGTATAAACAGTAAGAAGTTTAACTTTCTCTTTTATATACGTTGGAAATGCAATGCCCTGCCATTAATCTCCGGATATCTCTACTTACGGCTTTGTTTAAAATTTTGTGCAGGAACCTTTGGCTTTTATGACGGCGCGCAGTGGGGCAAGGAGCCCTGAAAGTTGGCATTAAATCAAACGTACTCCGTATTTAATTTCTACGTTTTATATTTCTTTATAGTTGTGTTAGAAATGTTCTAAGAAGGTAAACATAATTTTTTTGTGTATATATTTACTGATGAAAGTATGATATAAAAGTTTGAAAAATTTACATTCAGTATTGAAAGCCTTTTCAGAATTTACAGATTCGCAAAAATCGACAACAGATCAGAATTTGCGGTTATCTGTAACCAATCAGAATTCGCGGTTATTGAAGAACATATGCTTCGTTGTTTATGTCTAATAGAACCAATTAGAATTCGCGGAGCATTATCGAATATCACATGACTAATAAAAATTTTACAATAAACATTGCAAATAATTTAACATTCCTGGAATGAATTTCTTAATTTGTCTCTTAACTTTTGAAACAAAAAAAAATACGTATTATCCGATTCTGGAGAAAAAAGAGCAAGCATAATAATTGTATTTATATGGAAATAGCTTTCAAGGGGACGGGACCAAGAAGAAAACGCGTATTAAGCGGGAACGCATTAACGGGGTTCGACTGTAGTCTTTTATAAATGGTTTCTGAGATACAGTTATTTGAAATTAAAATTATGAAGTTTATAATATGGTTTTTATTTTGCTGCATTAACATTCTTATAACTTTATCATAACAAATTGTCGGATACTCCGCCACGTATTTCGATACAATTTTCAATTCTTGTTAATTTTTGAACGTGGCGAGTTGCGCGCCTGAAGACATCTTCACGTCCTCCTATTTGGTCCACATCAACCGTTACACGTACAATAAGCTCGTCTTGTATATTGACGTAGTTATATAAACCTCACGCTTCAACAACTCCCACGAACAGAAATCCAAGGGAGTTAGATCGGGTGGTCTTGGTGGCCAACTAACTGTTCCACCGCGACCAATCCAACGATTAGGAAAAAACTGCATTTAAATAATAAAAATAAAGAAAACATTTTTCCACAAATTAGCTTTCTTTATTTTTATTGTTTTTACATCCACAGTTTCGTGACCTGATTACTTTATGCATTTAAATGTTCTAGCACACGAATCATGCTAAGAGGAGGTACTTTGTCCTGTAGCATTTTTTCGTGTAGTCAAAGAAATATCTCTCAGTTGTTTCTTAAGTAAATTTTCGAATTAACTCTGCCCTATCATACGATTTTCTAAACTAACGGGACCTATTAGCATTCCTTCAATCATGCCGCGGAGAAACGAATTTGAAATTCTTTCTACAGTGGCTGTTACGCATATTATTTACGCTATTTCGCGTAAAAGTTGCTTCATCAGCGAAACTTTGTAATTTTAATTTTAAATAGCTGTATTTCAGAAACCATTAATAAAAGACTACATGCTTATATAAACTTTTTGACTTACAATAACTCATTCTATACCCACTTTCCCTGTATAAGAGTTGTATAAGCTGCACTTCACGACCTTCCTCCTTTAAAATTGCTTGTAAGTTTTTTTTTCAACTGCAACTTTTTAATAAGTTGTAATTGAATTATTATTTCTTTCAGTGCTCCTTGATTAATTATGTTTTTATTTTCTTTGCTTGAAGAAACAAAAATAAAATAAAAAAGAAGGGCTTCGAGCCAAATTAGCACTTATTAAAGACGGATCTTAATTTTAAAAATGTTTGTATAGGACAAGTGGCGCCTGCACTTTTGATCTTATAAAGGTCCAGTTTTCGATCTAAACTGGAATAAGCAAGAATTTCTGTTCGTAGTTGGTTAATAAAGCATAAAATTAACAAAAATTAGGGAAGAAATTCGAATAATTTAAGCCATTTGGAAAACTTATAAACGATAAATTTCCCTAATGCGGCTCTAATATTTTTGCGCTCTGAAAGGTTTTCACTTTTGTCTGATTCTAATTTGTAAGTTTGGAATTCACGTCATTCAAAATATGGTTGTTCCAAAGGAAAATCTGCTTGTGAGAGGGAAAAAAATTTTTCTTTTTTTTTCTTCTTCCTCTTCGCATATAAAATGTATGTCATTTATTTTTGAAAATTAAATCGCCTCGAAAAAGTAGTTTCCTTTTTATTTCGTACTCAACCTTTATCGTGGTAATTGTGTTAGTGAGCGATTTAACAGAATAGGTTTCTCTTTTTCTGCCATCGTCATCGCTCCTTTTTTTCTTCTTTATCCCATGGTCATTATTAATTTACATCCCTTCTTTCATTCTTACCTGGAGTGTAACATTGGAAAATCGATAATCGCCAGCAGGGGTAAAAGTAGCGGTAGTAGGAGTGATGACGGCGCCTAACACCTTCTGCTGCATTAAATATGGATTGGCATGGAGAAGGGGGATCTCTTTCCTTTTTTTTCTTTGTTTCATTTCCTCCCTAACCGATTTAATAATGGACCTCCATAATGATAAGAAGAAGTTTGGCCCTTTCCTTCTTTTCCTTTTCATTATTTACCAAGTTGGGCGCCATCAAAACAAGGAGAGAACGTTGCACCAAGATATTCAGGGAGGATTACATGCTACTCGTTTATTATTATTATTTTTGAAAAACTAATTAAAGATTTATTAATATTAAAAATAGTATTGTTTTTCTTTTTCTTCATGTCTGGAGGATCTCCTCCAGTGTTAGTGTTACATTTGTCGACGTAATTAGGATTCATAACGAAAAGAACATACAAACCGTCCAGGAAATATTCTTCCATTCGTTTTATTCAAAGAGATATATCCTTCTTAGATACGAGATGTAATTAATCAGAAATTTTGAAACTGGGTCTTAAAAATTTTTATTATCTGAAGTAATTTTGACACCTTGGGTACATACTTTTTTGGAAAAAAAAATGTAAGGGTTAATAGAAATATCCTTCCAGAAGTGCTTCAGGTCTTAATTAGTATGTCAAATGACAGTAGAACTACGTTTAGTTGTAAACATGTTTAAAAAATTATTTATGAAAAAAAATGGTAAAGTAAAGAAAACATGCTGTAAGTATTTGGAAAAAACCCTCTCTAAAAGTCGTTTGGAAAGAAAGTCTAGGCTTCAACACACGTCTTTAAAAAAATTTATATGTATAGATTGACTTATGGAAGTCCTTTCGTAAAGCCCAAGGGGTCTGAAGAGGGTGTAGTTTCAAACATTTTGTAAGCATATCTTTATTATGGGTGGGTTAAAATACGCTACTTCTGATTATCGCTATCCCTTTATGAAATGCCATTTGAATTCCTAACTTTTTTCCCTTTTGAAGATAGAGGTCTTGTTTAAGATAATGTCATCTATTTTAGTTTGATTCCGTCATTTTCGACTTAATTGTAAAATAACGAAGTATAGTATGCAGTTTAAAAAAAATTAAGATAGTAGTTAAAGAGACTGAAAATAAATTCTTTAATAGGTCTTAATTTAAAAATGCGTTGTACATAAACTCTAATTTTGCAATTTTTTTCTCTTTTCAGGTAAGAAACCATTCGAAATATCTTAAACGTACCAGTATCTTAAGATGAGATACTTGTTTCTAAAATGTCCACTAAAGTAAGCAGAATTTAAGTTTTTTAATATTGTAACTGCAATTTTCATGTATATACAGTTTAATATTAAGAAAAACAGGAGAACACGTACTCTGTAATTGTATTTAATTGCTTACGTGTTTTCCAGATCTCCTGACGAGCGGGATCTCCTGATTTGATCCCAGGTGGAGGAATTTTGCCTTTCATTTTCTATTTATAAAATATTTTAAAATTCCAGTCTCTCATTATTATTTTAAAATGCAAATTAATAATGATAAATATATACTTATTTATTTTTAATTTGCCTTTATTAAAAATAAATAATTATTAAATCCCGGAAGTCTGTCTCGAAAAAAATCTCCCAAGTACTATTTCTATGTAGAGATGTATCTTATTAAGAGAAAGTTCTTAATGATTTTAATTATTGAGTTTTTTTAATTTTATATGTTTATTTTTATTATTTTTATACAAAGTTCTTAATGCGCTATAAATATTCGTAATTTTCTGTTCACTCCTATTTATTTACCTGAATGCGTATTATGATAAATCGATGTCTAAATACTTCAATGAAATAAAAAAAGAAGGAATCAACACACGTGATGAAGCAAAAACCGCAGTGTTGGTTTTGAAGAGCGAAAATAGCTGAAAATTGAGCTTTTCTGAGAATTTTATGTTGGATTAGAAATTGATGAAGGTTAATTAATCATTTTGAGTGAAGGAAACGATCTCTTCTTGAAAAAGAATTAGAGAGAATGAGAGAAACACTGTGATCGATTTCTATTCATGAGATTCCTTTAAACATGCATGGCACACAATGAATTTTTTTTACATTAACTGGATAACCACACACAATTCTATTGATTACGTAAATGATTTTCTGAGAGAGCTATTTTTAAAATCGTTTTTATAGTGAAAAAAATTTCTGTTAAGGGAAAGTCTGTGACAATAGAGAGACAGAAAGAAAGAAAGAAAGAAAGAAAGAAAGAGAAAGTGGCTCGTCAATAATAATGAAGGCGAAAAATGGGTGAAAGAAATGGTTCCTGCCCACTTCAATTAAAGGAAGTTTTGTTTTTGTTTTCTTTTTTGTGCTTAGATACATTGATTTACAAATAAGTTGCAGAAGAAATAAATTTTGCAGATCCAGGTTGACATTCATTTTCATTTAAATTTTTAAAAACCCTTAAATTTTTAAACACGCGCGGAAAATGCATTTTCGCATTAGTCTAGGTTTCTTCTCCAGGTTCTAATTGACTTCCCGTGGCAGTCACAAGAAATAAACGTTCCAGTCTACCTCATTCTTTTTCAGATAAATTTTAGACTTTTTTATAATGTTCATTAAAAAATAATTTAAAAAGCACCTTCTGAGACCACATTACCTCATTATCTGCCATTCGGCTACGAAACTCAAACACTTAAATATTGTATAAAACGTTGAGGGAAGGATACTTTTTAATTAATAAATTATAATGAAACTCAACATGATTTAAAGGTTAAAAATTAAATAATAAAAAGACTTGGATTAAAATAAAGCGGTCTTAAATTAAATTAGAAAAATAGTAAATACGCTCCATGTTGCATAGATAATTAACGAGATAAAGATTCTATGATGCAACAAACGTTTTAATGCATAAGATACGCGTTTGTTGCATAATACCTTTATCTCGATAATTAATTAGACAAGTTTGATATAAAAAAATCATATACCGGATGATTATAATTAAATTTCAAAACTTCTATACGGATAGTGATGAAACTTTGTGTATAGGCTATGCAGAGTATGGGGAAGAGAATTCTAACGGAAAATTTATTAGTACAACCAGGGAAAAAAGTGGCGCCTTATAGCAATGCATCTATGAGCAACCAGTCTGCAGAGGTCACCATGCCATTGGGAAAGAAAGAACGTTCGCTCCTGGTGAAGCTCTGTTGTTAGAATAGCAGCAATAACGCAACAGCACTGTGAAAATATCGGCATGTGAAGGGATTGCGAACAGGACCCATGACGGCGAGAGGTTTACGAAAGATGATGCAGAATTCGAAGAGACAGGGAGTTAGGTGTGTTGCCCATTCACCAGATCTTAATCCATGTGACTTCTGGCTGTGGGAAACCCTGAAGGATCGTGTTTATCATGGAGGCATACGGACCTTGCCTGAACTGAAAGCCAACATCATTCGTCATGTTGCAGCCATTTCACGGGAGATACTTCGTGGTACTGTTGAGCATGCTGGCCTGCGCTTCCAGCATATCATCGACGCTGAGGGTGCGTATTTTGAACAGTCCCTCTAAAGCATTCCAGTAGTGCGTTACTATCGTCTGTATATGATCTTGCAGTGCCATTTTTTCCCCTGGTGGCAAACGTATGCACTAATAAATTTTCCGTTGGAATTCTCTTCCCCATGCACAAAGTATTTTATCACTATCCGTGCAATAAAGCAGAAGTAGGGAACTTTAATTATAACCACCCGGTAAAATTATAACCTAAACAGTTTATCAAAAATAATGGTAAATATAGTTAAATTGCTCTATATGCATAAAGTTAAAAAAGAAAGTTCGTAATCTTCAATGTTGCCTTCCGATCTTCAAAGGGTTACTAATCTACTCTTCCATGAATGAGGGTTAAATTTCAAATACGGTTATAGACAGTTGATGAATTTGAAGATTTTCATTGTTTAAAGTTGTAATATATTTGAAGATTTTTAGCAGATCAGAAAAAGAAACTAATTGAAGATTATGTCGTCATGAATAATCCAAATCAAAAATAAAGAAACTCCAGAACAAGACTTTTGGTGCAAGCCTTGGTTCTTCTTCAGGTGAAAATACAAACAATCTGCAAAACAAGAAAAACTCATGAATAAATTAAATTGCTAACCAATCCACGTCGATTTCACATGACGCTCTTGATAAATTATTTGAATCATTTTTTATAAATAATGCTTCTTTTTGCTGTATAGTCAAGCAACACACACTAGATTGGCAAGATATAAATTATTAAATAAAGAACTTCTGTTGTCGCAAAGATTAATTAAAGAAGCGGAGAGGAAGGCAACTTTGAAAAGGAGATTAGTAATCTCTTGAAGATCAGAAGACAACATTGAAGATTACGAACTTTCTTTTTTAACTTATTACGCATATAGAGCAATTTTAAATACATTTACCATTATTTTTGATAAACTGTTTTTGTATATGAATTTTGATATCAGACTTTTCTAATTAAATTTGTCAGCAAGTTAAATTGAAGATTGCTTTATTTTAATTCAAAATCCTTTTATTATTTAATTTTTAATCTTTAAATCTTGTCGAGGTTTCATTATAATTTAGTACTTAAAAATCGAACACATCACTTTGGACAGTTTGCAGTTTTGCATCATAGGCATCACTTTGGATTTAGATAGCAGCATAATATTGGCATTTCGTCCGTGTCGTCTTATTAGTTTTATTTACTTTCATCTATTGATGGGGATAGAATAAAATATAATTTTTATCTTATCTCTAAATTTTGATTAATTTTTTTTATCTAATTAAAGATTACAATGTACGCGCATAATTCACAAACACAAGATTAACTACGAACATGATTAAAAGCTCATTTTAAACGGCAGGTTATGATATTAAAAAATATTTTAGATTAATATATATTAATTGCCAAACTATTCTATTTTTTTATTTTCGGCATTTACTATAACTTAATAACCAAACGTTGTGTACTCTGTTATATATTTAAACAATTCTCGTGTAGAATTTGATTGAGTGTCTCCCTCTTTCTTTCACTTTCTACAGCCCAAAAGCAGATTCCCTTTTTTTTTCATTATGATTATTATTTCTTACTTTATCTTTTGTAATTGGATCTCTCTCCACGTGTATCTGATATGGGTCGTCATCGTGTACACTTTGATTGATTTACCTCCCACAAGGAGGAAGAGGAGGAGGAGCAGGCAACTGATATCGCAGTGACGCCGGGGGAACCCCGTCACGTGATTTATGTAGACGGATGCGTGCCTGCTTCTTTTTTAACAACCTTCATTAAGGATCAAGCGATTTGTCAAAACCTTTAATGGAAAACCCCCTTTCAGACCCATCGGGATCAGAGATGGCTTACACGCATGGAGATAGAAAATCCTACTCATCAATTCCAACAACAGGCCATGGGTCCGAAATCTGTGATCGAGTAAGCAGAACATCAAGCGCGGCTATGCTCCCCCGTCGGCGGTGATTGAGCGTGCACGATACGGCTTGGCTGGAAGGCGCTGGCCCGTGCTTTAGGGTCGCTCGAACGAAATTTTTCATTCTTTTCAAAGATCTAAGTCATTGTGTCTAAATAATGACATTGGGATGTTGTCATTATTATTATTATTATTTTTATTTTATTTAACAAATATTTCTAAATGACAGTTACTGGTTAGAAGCATTTTTGTAAATCTAATATTTTGAGTAGAGCACATAATAAGTTTGCCATACTGATCTTTTTTTTTTGTTTTCCGTACTGAAATTTTTATGTAATTTTAGTCGTATCCAATCAAAGTACGATGTATTTTCTCGTCTTATAATTCCAATCATTTTTCTGTACAGTTTTAATCAAAAAAAAATAAACATAAGAATGGTGTAAGAGCTTCAAAATGAAATCGTAAGACCATAGTCTTGATTAATAAAGTAGTCAATTTGCAGTCAAATTTTCACTGGCAGGTGCCATTAACATTATTTTTATTTTATTCTTTAGGTTCTTATATTAGTTCTTAATTATTTTTTAAATCTCTTTATCGAATTATTTTGCACTATTTTGGTCAATCATAATGGAATTATTTATTATTGAAATTCAGCTTTTTTGCATTCAAATTAGGCGAGTATACTGTGATATAAGCTTCCTCTTTAATATAGCAATAAATATGGGACGAATAAGGTGTCTTAATGTAATAGAATTCGCGATTATTAACAGAGAAATGGAGCTACTTTCAATATCCTTCTATCCGTTCGTCCGTCTGTCCCCTTCATAATTTCTGCATTTTTTGAGATAGAAGGTTGAAATTCGGAATGTAGCTTATAAGGATATGTGTACCTTCACTATTTAGTTTGGTTTTGAGTAGCCCTCTGGGTCGAAGTTTTGGGGGTGAGAGTTGGAGGGGACCAAAAGGTCTACCAAAGGTCATACCAAAAAAAATACAAATTTAAATTTCTAAAAGTATTTTTTAATAAGAGTAAAATTACACCATCCACCATCAGAAAGGTTAGACTGCAAATTTAGCTTAATCATTGTTCATTATTTTTTAAAAGAACTTTTTTTATTAATTTGAAAAAATAATTTGCAATGTGCTCTTTATTAAGCAATTTTACGAGCTAAGCGATAACTCCGCCTGGAAACATGAAAGGGGATTTTACTGCAAAGCGCCAAACGGCAATTTATAAGTCGACGTTTCCTGGTTATATCATTAACAACAATGCTATTAAATAACTAATACACCACTTTTCAATTAACTAATATATAAGTACAATAAATGATGTTGAATAATAATAGTTTTTGGCCGTTTGTAAATTGAAATTGGAACAACGAATATCCGGACTAATGTCGGTAGAGAATTTTCCGGTAGAGAATGTGGGTAATTAATTTTTGAATAATAAATACGTCAATGATATATCGCATTCAAAATTAAATTTTAAAGAGTAAAGTTAATTTTTATATCTTAATATAGTATTGTTTTCCATAATGTCAGTTTTATCCTTTAATATCAGAACTATGCGCTTACGCTTGGACGCTAATTTAAAAAGATAGTGTGAAAAAATACAGGATTCTAAATTATAATTACGAATCAGACCTTCCTGTGGTGAAATAGGCTTCTGAATATACGGATATATTAATGGAAATTTTGATTATGGACGTTCCATCATATGAAAGGCTTCAGAGGTATTATATTATATTTGGATTGATGAAATTTTGAAGCCACCTGAGGTAGAGAAGTCTCTCCAACGATCTAGTAGTGTATCATATGATAGAAATGCGTTCATAACGGATTACTTGGAAGTTAATTTTAAAGTCTATTAGTTTAATCACATCTCTCTCGTAATGTACAATAATAATAATGGAACAGATAGAAATGAAAGTAGATAAATTAATACAGAGGTTGAGAGTCAAAAGTAGTAGTCGATCACCGCGCAAACTTTTAAATGGGCACCAGACAGGAACCACTCATTGCTAATCTGCAAAGTAGAGTCCATCATGCTTAATAGTCTTCATCCAACGATCAGCCAGTTGGTGGACGCTCTCGCGAAACCACTCCTCCGGTTTCTGGGCGAAAAAGTCACGCACGGCGTCTTCAACCTCACTGACATTGGCGAAGCGCCGTCCACGCAGGAAGTGCGCCATGGACCGGAAGAGATGGTAGTTAGAAGGTGCCAGGTCGGGGCTATATGCTGGATGTGACAGAACCTCGATTTTTTCCAGCAATCCACGACACACCTTCACCCGTTGTTGTGCTTGCGCGGGCGTCAGCTCGTGGGTTGGCTTTCACTTGTTGCCGTAGGGCTGCTTCATCCACTTCTTTGGGTCTTCCGCTTCTTGGAGCATCTTCCAGGCCCATGTCCCCAGACGAAAAGCGGGAGAACCACCGTCGTGCTGTCCGTTCATTGGTCACATCCCGACCTTCCACCCTGCAAATTTCGGCGGCTGCTGCTCGCGCACTGGTCCCCTTTTTCCAATGATCCCGCGTATCACTAATTTTTCTGCCATATTTTTACACTGGCTGACGCAGGTGGCACAATGTCTATGGCATTCAAATTCGTACTGAAGTTTCTTCCCATTCTTTTCTCTTAATAAACTGCAATATACCCTTGCGGTAAATGGCCTTCTCCCAGAATTCGTCACTCTAAGCCCCCCCCCCCCCCCCGAGTCGGCCACTACTTTTGACTCAACCTCTATAGAATAAACTTGTATATAGTGAAAACGAAGAAGACAAACTCATTATAGAGAGGCTAATTGTTAACATGTATAATCAATAGACTGCATAATTTCTATATTGCTACTGGATAAGTAAAAAAATTTATAATGAACCCTGTAGAAAGCCATGCATGTTCAGGTTAATTGCTGTTTAAAAATAATAAAAGATGATTTAGATTTCGGATTTAAACACAAAATCATCTCAATTAGAACTTCGAAATCAACAAAGTTATTATGCAACATATTACGCTTTGTTATTTATTAATAGGAATTTTAATTAATAATTTAAAATACTCAGCTTCGTGTGAACATCCGGTAAATTGCTAGTTATGATTTCCCATTTGTTTGTTTGTTTTCAATTAAAATTCATTGATTGCAATTATTCTTTCAAAAGTTGAATGTGTAATTTTTATATCATCATCATCATCATCATCATCATCTTTAGTGCAGGTATAGTTGAAGTGAGACGATTTTCGAATTGGGTCCGGGAGTTGTTGTGATGAGTGTTTTTTGCCTTTTGTGACCGAATTTCTATTATCGCTTGATGAACTTTTTTCGTGGCTCTCGGGAATTTAATTACTAGCTTCTCTCAAATGTCACAGCATTTCTCGGAAATCAATTTCATATTCCACCATTAATTTTTGTAGACCTGACTTTTAATAAATTGAAAAATAAAAGCTGTGAAGGTATATAAAATTAGGTTCTCAAGTATATTCTTGTCGTTTGGCGTTCTGTGTTTGTTACATCATTTTTAATTATCCATCGCCTTGAAAAATGCGTAAATAGGTACTCTGCAATGACACTGTTGCCGATAATACCATCGGTGAGCTCATTATTTATTATTAATTAGTAATGTATTTATAATTTTACCGAGAAATCGATTTTGATTGACGACGAGCCTGTTTCCGGTTCGACGAGAACGTGAAATTTACTGGCACTTTAGAATTGACTGTGTGATTTCTTATTTCTCTCTGGGATGCTCATTAAGGTTGTATTCTTCCTCCTCTTCTGTCTTCGTTCTCTCATTTTTCCTTCTTTCTTTTTTTCCTGGAACGTATTTCATTAGGAGAATCGCATGTTTAACGAGACCGACATTCCCATCAGGAAACGAAAGAAATGGAAGAGAAATGCTTCACTAATTTTAATCAACGTGATATGCAGAGGCTGTCTGATTCTCTCACCTAACACCTCAGAGTGGCCATCATGTTTGATCCTTTAAATGAACTGAAGAAAATTTGGATCCTTAAAAGAGGTCTTCCATAAAAAGCTTTACTGAAAATTAAATTTTAATAATTTAGACATGATATGAAAATAAATCGTATGATTAATTTTGCGCTGGAATATGCATACATATTTGAATTAAAAGAGTAGTCTTATGTAATTGAATTAAATATTTACAAATGAAAATCAAATGTAGTAAATTCTTGCTGTAGCTTTTCTAACTTACACGAGGGTCACTCCTACAGTTGTGCAGATCTTTGCTATTTTTACAGTATGTTTGAGGCGTTCTTTAAGAATAAAATGTCACTTCTCCACATAATCTCCATTCTTTTCGACTGTCTTACAAGGGTCTGCATGCTTGCCAGGTAAAACTCTGGATTGACAGCCGTCTCGAGAGATTCTTGATCTTCAAATCTCGTTCCACCGAGATGTTCCTTCAGCTGGTAGGAAAAGACTCAGTCGAGCTTCATGTTTCTTTAGAGTTGTCCCATATGCGTCAGAATTAATAAATATGGCATGATGTTCTGAATCATAACAAGATTGTCATCAAAACTTTTCCTGCCCAGGGTGGTGTTTCGTATTTCTTTTTCTTGGGAAAGTTCGTCTTTCCAATTGATTGCCTCTTCGTCTCAGGTTCAAAATGATGGAACCATATTTCATCTCTCATCATAATTCTTGCAAGAAAGTCATATCCACATTTTCTTACTGTGTCAAGTGTTCTCTGCACAGTTTTGGGAGGGGTTTTTTTTTGTGGGCATCTTCGGAATTCATGTGTCCCAACCTTTTTCATTCTCAACTGTTGCAGTATTCTACGTACACATATTTCCCCAATTCCATCTATTAGGAATGACATTTTTTTTCTTTGTACGCCTGTCTCCCAAAGCCATGTTGTTAACCCGCTTCACATTATTAAGTATTTGTACGGTGTGTGGTCTATTGTTGCAAGGAGAATCCTGAATAATGTGTGCCCCTTTTCACCAGATATTCTGCGTGTCCACCGAATAGCATTATCATCTCCATAAACGTTTTTCAACCTCTTGTTAATATTTCCCATTGTCTTATTATTGTTAATGAAAATGTCTCAAATGCCATTAATTTTAGAATAAAACTCTAAGAATCATTTTATAGCTGAAAGTGTAGCTATAAGCCCGTGATGATGGTGTTAACCGAAAATTAACAAAATCCCTTTTAGAAATTGTTGTCTATTTATTGTTAGCAATATAATTTTAAAATGTGATATTGTAAAAGGATTTCGGTAAAAAGTTAAGTAGAAACTCTAGAACAGCACGTTACTTTTGACGAAGCTCAAGCAGCAGCCATCTTGAAGAAGAGCTTTGACTGCGCCACCAATAGGAATGGGTTGAGTGAAATTTTATTAAAATTCACTTTATAAATAGCAAAGGTGTAAAATAGAAAAAATTGAATAAAACATAAAATTCACTTACAACTTTTAAATATTAATCATTACAACTTTTATTTTAGAAAATGAAATTCACCTTAAAAATTTGAAGATTGGAGTCTTTGATATCGAGAGTTTCTCTTTCCGACCCATCTCTTACTTGCGTCTGGAGAAAGGAAATGATCCGCTTGTTGATTGGTCGAGAAAATACGTCACTCGCTCCGTCGGGAGGGGAGGACCTTAAAACCTTATATTCTCATAATGATTCCACAATGGTTCACAGCCAAACAATTTCTATAAAAAATATTGAGAGGAGTCAATATATGACTTTTGTTTGCTGGAATGAATGCTACAGCCATTTCTTCATTATAAGAAAAAAGTTAATATTTCTAAAAAAAGTTGATCAATTGTCATAAAAATACGTCAAGATACTTTTTAAGATACCCTCTAAGTATGTATTAATTTTATTTGGTTCTGCTATTTGCATTTTCAGAGGAGTTAGCTGCACAAAATTGGCCGCATACATACGTAGAGAAGGATTTTTTTTTCAAAATTTCCACATATCTTCTTGAAGTCGAATTCCGTAAAAAAAAAAAAAAAAAAAAAAAAA
>JAHWFO010031202.1:159611-325185 GCA_023313115.1 Rhysida immarginata | reverse complement strand
CTTGGGTCAAAGGTCAACCTGGTATATAAAGGGCTGCCCCTACTACTGACATATAATTCTTGAAAAAACTAATAACTTTTATTGCATTTACTAAGGAATTATTAAGCTAAAGACATTAATTGAAGTTGCGCAATTACCACTACTACACTCTAGAGGGCCCCCTTAGACATGCAGGTCAGAGAGTGCCAGCTAAAAGAAATCTTTGAGACCAAACACCTTATATGTTGTTGAGGAAATAAATTACCTAGTTGACTCTTGTACACAGTGTTTAATGTGCTAAGCAACAATAAATACAAATGAGCATTAAGCAATGTGGCGGCGGTAACATGTTTCTGCGTGCTACACTAGTCTAACAGCCAACATTTTGACGTTGCAGAACGTCACGTGGTTCCTTTCTTCGCCAATGCACACAACTGTGACCGATTGGGGGAGGCACAGAAACCCCTAACTAAGTGCCTTTGTGCAGATCGTCACGCCTTAAAATCAAACCTTGTGTTAATCGATGCCTCTCCCACTTAGTGTCACTGCCTTTATCAAAAACTTAACGCGTTGCACAATAAGCACAAGCGATACCAGAACAGTGTGCACCAACACGGCGAAGTACGCTCATCACAAATGTGCATACACAATTAAAAGGAGTAAACAACAGGCTACACCAACGGGATTCATTGCCCCACAGCAAGGGCTTAATTCTAATTAAAACTTAATTACAGATGTAACATGTGGCATATACAAAACAAGCTTCTGTTCACAAGGAGAAACACTTATACGGACTGTATCTCTTAGACACAGGCAGGGACGCTAGCGTATTCCACATACGGGAGTGAAGGTTCTACTTCTTCGTAACAGAACCTTTTAATAACTCTTGCACCAGACATAAGAAGAATTCCTCGGGGAAAACGCGTCAGGGCATTAAAATAAAGAAAAGTTCACTTACCACGATAAAAGACATTATAATGGGCAGGAAACCCACAGCTGCTTACATAGTGATACCTATTCACGGGCTTTTATTTCCGTGTGACGGTCGCTGAACGTTTCGAACGCCGAATTCCACACAAGCCAAAAGTTGCCATACTTTCTTTTCCTTCTCCAGCTAGCAATTAATCAATTCTTCGTTAAAACTGAACAACTGCTCGATCGGAGCCTAAAATAATTATGAAAAGTTCTGTCAAAACTTAGAACTTAAAATGGCCGCAAAGTCATGCTTGCCAAGAAGAACAGCAACTCACCCTCTTACAAAAACTTAACAACATTCATTCTCTATAAAAAAAAAAATCTCGTCATGAAGACGATTTATACTCAACAATAGACTCCAGGGAGGCTATCACAGCTTCTGAGAAAACCCATCTCGGACAACAATGAAAGCTCCCCGACAATCACATTCCTGGCTGCTTTAAACTCTTAAAACAACAAGGAATCGACCATAATGGGTTGGTCGTCGACCCTCCTAGGCCCCCCCCCCCGACTACGGGCCTGGGCTGCACAGTAAAGAGATTCGCTTGTCTGGTAGAACCCCTGGCAGAATTTCGAGCACGCTTTTTCCTCCTTTCAGCTCTCGTGTCAGTGGAGACATTTGTAGTCGTGGCGACTTGTTCACCCGCGACCGTCTCCTCGGACATCTCACGATCAACTGCCCAGAAAACTTACAAGCACCCTCCGACGTCACTTCCTTCTCTCGCATTTTTCTACGTCGCGCTCTCTTTCTCTTTCTTTCAGTCTCTTTCTGTACTATCGCACCAATAGATGGCGCCACTAATAAAGGGTCCATTTCACTTGCGTCTGGAGAAAGGAAATGCTCCGCTTGTTGATTTGGTCGAGAAAATACGTCACTCGCTCCGTCGGGAGGGGAGGACCTTACTTAAAAACTTATATTCTCATAATGACTCCACAATGGTTCACAGCCAAACAATTTCTATAAAAAATATTGAGAGGAGTCAATATATGACTTTTGTTTGCTGGAATGAATGCTACAGCCATTTCTTCATTATAAGAAAAAAGTTAATATTTCTAAAAAAAGTTGATCAATTGTCATAAAAATACGTCAAGATACTTTTTAAGATACCCTCTAAGTATGTATTAATTTTATTTGGTTCTGCTATTTGCATTTTCAGAGGAGTTAGCTGCACAAAATTGGCCGCATACATACGTAGAGAAGGATTTTTTTTTCAAAATTTCAACATATCTTCTTGAAGTCGAATTCCGTAAAAAAAAAAAAAAAAGTTCTGAGTTGGGGAAACGAAGAGATAAGCCACCTTTGGTCGGCCAATAATCAAATTAAACAACTTTTATCAGAAGAAAACTTATTAAATGGAGATATGCAAGAGCATTTTCTAACATGGTTTTTATATATGATGGTATGAATTCATAAGAGATTGCAATAAAGTGAAAATTATTACAATGATTGCACAAAATTACAACTATTGTAACAACGTGGAATTAATATAGAATATTTATAATAAAATATACTTAATTTATACCCTGTGTTGTTATTTTATTGCATTTTTTATGAATTTATACGGCTTCATAGCTAATATTATCTTCACTTATTGGCTTTATACTTCATTATTATTATGAACAATGATTAATACTTTGTTCGAAGCCATTATTATTACAGCAATTTTATTAATTGTAATAAATTGTCATTGTAACTTTTCCAAATATTAATTGTAAAACCTGCGGTAAGATTATATGAAATAAACTGTAAAAGAGCCAATATAGAGCGATGCGAGCAGAGCAGAATGAGTAAATATGCTTGGCGAGGGTGAGGGGTGAAGGCATCGATACGCATTACCGCACGTGATATAGTAGGCCCTATATTTAAAGGAAATGTGGCGTTTCTTGAATTGCAGATTCTCGGCTTAACTCGTAATATTCATCCTATCTTATATTAGCTGCTCGATGCGAAGATAAAAGTGCTTAACATGGGGCATTTCCCTACGATGCGATGCGAGCGCGCCATGTTCGACGGAGCAACTAATGTCTCGACCAATCAACAAGCGGATCATTTCCTTTCTCCAGACGTAAGTCATCTCTTGCCGTTGATTGGTTTTGATTGGTTTCGCGCTTTGGTTTAAAATTTGGTTTCAGCGATTGATTCAACTTTTTCAACGGTTGACTTTTGTTATTTCCTTATTAACTGTTTTTATAACCTGATGACATTTTGATGATCGAAAAGGGATCCCAAGACCTTGAAGCGAAGAAATGTATGTAGATAAAAAATTGAACTTGGTTTGTTGATATTTTACATTGTAGTCTTTAACACAAGGACATAACAGTTGGAATTGCAATGGTTGACACAACCTCCGCTTAATCATGATCACTTGAAGTTTAATATTAACGTTTCTGGTTAACGTAGAATTTGACATTCAGTCAGATAAATATTGCAATCGTTATTGATATTTTAATTGTAATATTATTTAATATATCAACTTAAATATAAAATGACAATTTTTATTGGATACGTGAAGGTTTTATTTGCTTACTTACTAGATAGTTATATAGGCAGTTACTTAAAATTATGAGCTGTCTGAGATAGCCTTGCAAAATTTGTGTTCCAACCTGTTGCTTCATAGGTAAGTCTTCTCTGTGGAAAAGCAAAGGGAAATCAAAGCTTGCACTCTTTCAATCTTGTTTTAATTATGATTTAGTTGTAATGTGTAGATTGTTTTATTAAGAATTTCTGCATTCAATAATATTATTATTATTATTATTATTATTATTATTATTATTATTAATTTTAATAATAATAATTTATCAGCTTGCTCATCTACCGTATTAGAATTCCAACTTTAATATGTATGTAATCGAATGAAGAAAAACAACTTTGCTAAAAAAAGAAAATAAAAGAAAAACATTTAAAGAAGTCATTTGAAATTTATCTAGGTTCAGTCAATGGAAAATTTGAGGATTAGGAGAAATCCTTAGATGCAATAGTTTATAGTATAAGGATAATAAACACACTTTTATAGCAACGACTTTGTAATAAAGGTTTTATTAACGTGTTTCACTCAGCAGCCGTCATTAGTCCTTCTGAATTGAAAAGCGTTATTACAGTCCGGTGCTGCTATAAAATTCTATAGATGTCTTTCCTTGAAGGTTTTATTTACCAATATAACTCCTCATTACAAAGGCTTTTGTTGTAAATTACAAGGTATTATATTGTTATTTATTATTTTTGAAGATATAGCGCCAGTGACGTAGTTCCTATTTATTAAACTTTATTAATGTCAGCGAGTTAGAGTATTTTATTTAATTTCGGATAAAGCATAAAATATTTCTCTGTATTCATGACAATTGATTTCTTAATTCGAGATAAAAGCACTAGTTTTTTTATTTGTTTTTTGTTTGCTTGTTTTTTTTCCGTTATAAATTTATTAATTTCGTTTTGGACAATACCAAATATCGGATTTCGAAATATTAAAAAGTCGTAAAAATTGGAGAATTTTTTTTTTTTTTTTCCGAAATGTGGAATGACGTCATGTCTCTATCGATCGTTTCGCTTGGGGTGACTTTTGAAAATTCTATTAAAAATATATTCGAAATGTTAATAACATTTTGAAATCTCGGAATTACGATGTTGGGTTTGAGGGTGTTTGTCCATAAAAGGTTACTCAGGCAAAATATAATATCATCGTTCGTTCCTGGCTAATTAGACTTGGCATTCATAAATCATGTTTTCCACGGCTCAGAGTCGCACTACATTCGGGGAAATTTCAAAAATAACGTTAAAAAATTAAAATTAATAATTTAATTCTTGAGGTATTTATGAAAAAAATAACAAACAAAACAACAAAGTTGACAAGGGCTTTGAATAATTTATGCAGCTTATATCGAAGCATTTCAAATTGTGACATGCTAAATGAAAACATGGTATTTTCCACAATTGAGAAATCTAAATCTGTTAACATCCTCCAATCAACTTTGGTATTTCTTGCTTCTGTTCTCTCTTCTCTGGCTTATGCCCATAGTCAATAAGTGAGACAGGTAGATGAATGGACAGGTGGTTTTTAGAGAAGGAACACAGTCGACGACGCCACTTTCATTAATATTTGATCAACCCACACTTAAAGGGGAAAC
This sequence comes from Rhysida immarginata, assembly GCA_023313115.1. Classification (NCBI taxonomy): domain Eukaryota; kingdom Metazoa; phylum Arthropoda; class Chilopoda; order Scolopendromorpha; family Scolopendridae; genus Rhysida; species Rhysida immarginata. Next base: position 320,109 of record JAHWFO010031202.1, on the reverse strand, counting down.
CTTTCTCTTCTTTTGACCACCTGTGAGTTTGGTAGGTGTTGGATGTTATTAGGCCTCCTTCGAATTCTCTTTAAAGAGGAAAATAAGAACGAAAGGAGAGCAATAACAGCAGGGATTATTAAGATGGAAAGCAGATTACACAAGAAGAATGGCGAGCTGTAAGATTTCCTTAGAATTTTCTTGGAATGCATTCAAAAATTTCATTTATTGCCATTTATTTTGATTCACTTTTCCCCCTTGAAGCTATCAGAATATGAAGTTGATTCTTAAAGTCGACGTGTTAAAGAGGAAAACGCGATATCTTAATAATGTGTGGTAATCGTGTCGTTATCTGATTATCCGTTATTATATTTAATTGCGTATGGTATATAAATAGAAATAAAGCGTTTTTAAGCAAAAAAAAATATTTTTTTTTCAACTTCAGTAATATTGCTTCCCCAACGAGAAAATTAAGTATTATAAAGTTGTAAAAAATATATTATTAAATCTTTGTTTTTATATTTGCTGTTACAGGGTGTGTTTCGTGAGCTGAGTTGAGGGCACTTAATGGCATGCCTGTCACCAGTTTTCTTTTAACAATTCATTTTAACAATTGCATTGCGTAACATTCTATTATGAAATATATGTTTTTGAATACAGCCTTAATTATATGCTTGTTAGAGTAATAATTAGATAATATATAAAAATATTTTCTCCTCATGTTTGTACGCGTTTAACTTGTGTAGCTATTATTAAACACGTTGCCAATACGTTGAGACACGTTAAGATACCAAATTTTGTATTAAATATTCGCGCGAATAAACATAATTGATAATTTGTTTGTTTTTTTTTGTTGATATATTAGTTTTAATTTTTGAAAATATTATTAAATTACTTGTTGTTTAGATTAGATTAAATAGGTTCACTACTCTGCCCGCGTTGTATTGCACTGTACATATTTAGTTATTCAATAACGTTCACATTACAATGCAAAGGTTTTATTCAAATTGATTTCGTCCTTTCGAACATCGATAGTATTCATTTACCACTGAAATTTTTAAAACAATAATTTTATATTCGTTGTTAATGGCTTTTTTTTGTTCCATTGTTGTTATTATTTGATTTTTGCTAATTATTTTATTTTACATAGTAATTATATACTAGATGGAACCTGCCAATATTTAACGGCAAACAACTGCAGCAAAGACGTAACAATCAAGAACTTTCCTAGCATTGATGATCAAATTAACAGCAATTACTTATAGCAATTAACGACGATAACAATGATCAATGCGCATGCGCAGATTTGCCAATTTTGCTCTTAAATGAAGTGTTTGCGTTTTAATAAATAGGATTAATAAAATTACAATGTAAAATAAAATAAATTCTTAGCAAAAGCCAAATCTATCTGTGACAGACGTGGACTGTGGCGATCCGTGGTAACGAAACGGAAACTGGGAAGCTAAGCTCTCAGTCTTCAAATCTATCTTTGTCCCCATTCTCATCTATGGTCATGAGTCTTGGGTTATGACCGAAAGAGTGCTATCGCGGATACAAGCGGCCGAAATGAGATTTCTGAGAGGTGTGGCAGGTGTACCCTACTAAATAGAGTGCACAGCATCACAATAATGGAGTCTTTAAGTGTTGAGCCGCTACTTCTCCGCATTGAGAGATCTCAGTTGCGCTGGCCACGTGAGACGAATGCCGCAAACTGGTCTTCCTAGGCAGTTGTTACTTTCCAAGCCGGTGGGTAAGAGACCAAAGGGTCGGCCTAGAACCAGGTGGCTAGACTACATGGAGAATCTGGGTTCGAGTCGCTTGGGTATTACCAGGGAGGAGATGCGCCTGATGGCGGATAATCGCGATCGCTGGAGATCCTCCATAGGGCTGCTGCCCCCGCGAGCCTAATGGATAAGCGGGTTTGAAAAGTAAGTTAGCAAAAGCCAAATATTGTATCTCAATAATAACAACAATGTAATCAAGAAAACATTAACAATGAATATAAAACTATTTTTTAAAATTAAAAAAAAAACAACTTTTCTTTCCTGAGAAAAATAAGACATTGAAAGAGTCAATAAGTACTGATTGAATGACCAGAAATTACTCGACTAAGCGTTTTATTGAAGAATCAATTATGGCCAAATTGTTTTATTATTGCTGTTTTGGAAAGACCAAATTCGGACCAGTTTCGAAATAATAGGCTCAAGTTAAGAAAGAGGAAATGTTACTTCAGTAGAAAAACGCGATTCAGTACATACATGAGAGCAGTAAAATGTGATAGATCAATACATACGAAACCGGACATACATTGAAAAATTGAAGACACTCTGAAACTTATTATTATTCATAATATTTAATAGATATTATGGAAGCAATCAAAATCTACACAGCATACAAAGAAGACAAACACAATTTATTAAATTACCAAATCAAGCACGAAATCAATATATTACAATGTGTATTACAAGAAATTAATTGGCAAACAATAATTTGAACTAATTAAAAATTTACTAATGTTATCATGAAACAATAGTCAAGAAAACAATGTCATTGTAAAAGCAATATTGTTGTTACATTTTAAATTTTTCTTTATAGCCTATCTTGGAAATAACACATTGAAAATGATGAACCATCAAAACGCGTCTGAAGAAATATATGTAATAAAATTGTATTAAAATGATATAAGTAAATAGTATTATTATTAGATGATTTTATTTTTATATATTTTGAAATATTTCCGTTATTATTTTAGTGATAATTCTTTAACGGTTTTTAATGTACTCAGTGTTGTGTTGCGTTATAAGCTTATGTATCCATCTATTTTTAAAATGAATTCCACAAGAGAAGCCCTGCGTGATGTTAGCTCTTCACAGAGATTAGTGGCCGCAACAAGAAAAGGCTCTAATTGGATTGTTTGTTCGCGATGAAACCAGAAACTCAGCTCATCTCCTCGTTTGGTGAACTCAACTAAATGTATGTAATACAGTACGGCCCCGGTAATGCGAATCCCCGATAATCCGAACCCTTTATAATCCGAACTGCCCCTCTAAATATGTCTCGCTTAAAATACATTTTTCATTCCCTCGAGTTCAATAATAACCTCAACCAGCAAGAAAAATTCAAAAGGCCAGATTTGATTCTACTCTAAATGAACTGTACATCTGGATTTAGGTAGCGGCAATCCTTTTGACAGGCAAGAATCATGTAAATTACTATATTTACTAGCATTCAATAATTATGTACGGTACATTAATTATTGTAACAAGGAAAGGAACCAAAATAGTGATACGATAGCCTGAGTTTATTAAACCTAACGCATTTTGCTATTTCACCATCATTAGAGTCACGTAGCTAAATTTATTTAGTTTCGATGGTAATTGTTGTTGAAATCGATTATCAAGTTTTCTTTTTATGGATATCTACTGTGTTTCTCATTTACAAAATTAAACACATTATACGCAGCTTTTGTTTTAACATTTGTACAGTACAGTATGCAGACCCGCTAATTCGAACTGCTCGCTAATCCGAACACCCTCTTGCGTAAATTAGTTCGGATTACCGCGACCGTATTGTAGATACAAGTTGCGACCCAAGTTTGAGTACAATATTGATGTTTTCAAGTTTGGGGATAAATTCGTGTTAACTGTTCAAAAAGCACTTTCATCTCCTTCCTTATTCGCAAGATCTTGCTCATTACTTTTCAAATTTTGGGTGACCTAAAAGTTCCCGTAATCCGACTTTAAAAATTTTTAAAAGATTTTGGCCATCCCTGACTTTTTTCTATGGAGGTATTTAAAGAACAAAGTGCACGCAAATAATTCCCGCACATTAGATGAGCTGAAAATTGCAATTAAAGAAACGGTGTAAGACGTTTTGAAATCTCTATCTCAAAATTGGCGGAAACGTGTTGAGCTATGCCTCCAGAAAAATGGCGGCCGTTTCGAATATTTATTATAAATTCCTCTACAAATTCCTTTTCAGTGGCACGATCACACCTTTATTTCATAAATTCAATATATATTACCGCTGTAAACTTTGAATAAACTTACATTTGTGCAATAAATTCAGGAAGACTGAGTACCGGAACTTATAGGACATCTTGTACTTTGAAGACCAACAGGAATGTAGATTCCTGTTTGAAGGTATGCGTGTTTTAAAATTTGTCTCAAAAGTTGTATTATTACTCTGTATGTTTTCTAATTCTGTACAGAAAAGGCTTTCTCATATGAGAATTTTTTTTTTCTGTTTTTGTGAGGGGTGGTGCTTTTTTTTTTCTTCTGAAATTCGAACCTTCTTACCTGGGTTGTTTATCTTGCACGGGTTTTGAAAGGCAGAGGTGTTGTGATTTTTTTAAACGTACTTTTAATTAGGTGTAAGGCCGTGTTTATAAGTTTTATTGCGTTTGAAACTATGGACGCTTTTGTTCTTTATGAAAACGTAAACAATTGGTCTTGCTCGTGAAGAGGAAGGCGCTGCTGCTGCTGCTGGCGGATCGATGCAAAAGCGCCGATTGAGAAGCAAAGTCGTCGTTCGTTTCGCAGCAGCAAACTTTGTAGGCATTGTCTGTTTGTCGCAAAAAAAAAAAAAAAAAAGCGAGCGAGGGCGAGTCGTGTTTTCGACAAATTGGTCACACTTTTCTCCTTTCCTTTTTTTTTATTTTTTTTTATTAATTTTTCGCTCGGATCTATTTTTGGGAGCTTGACCCTGGATAGGTCGGTGGGCGCATGCACGGAGGCACCTGGGATCGAAACGGGGGACGAGAGATCGCGCGCGCGCATCCAACGCACGGACGCCATGGTAACGGCAGAAGCATGGAGGTGCACAGCAGCTGCGGACGGGGGCTGGGCCCCGCATCTCGCCCCGACGACGACGATCACCTTGGCGGCCGCCAACAACGCAACCGCCGCCGCCTCCGAGCCACTTGTACGCGATCAGAATCTCATCAGCAGTGCCAGGTCTCTTGATGGCCAGCGACATGGGAGCTACCCAGTCCCGCTACCGAGTGAGTACCACCACCAACTGCTTATCCTAGGTAGTAGAATTGATAGATAGATAGATAGATAGACAGACAGAGCGCGAGTACGTATAATTCCCATTCTCTCTTTCTCTCTCTCTCTCTCTCTCCCTCCCTCTGTGTGCTGCCCTGTGTCTACTTTTCTCTCCCTCTCGAAGCGCTGTTTGAATAAGTAATGGCACGTTTTCTTATGGGGATTGGGGATCGCATCGTTCTTAAACGCTGAGACTTTTCTTTAAAGGAGCGGGTCAAGCTCTCAAGGCTATGTGGAGCGTTCGTCCTGCTCGCAGCGTTTGCTTTTATGCTGCTTGCAAGACGATCCTCCATCGATTGCTGACTCCCGCTCCCTAGAAATCGTGATCTTCTTTTCCCGCAATTTCAATCTCATACTTCATGGAAAAGGTTCCAATTAAACGTTTCATTTGCTTTAACCTCTTCTCTCGTTCGTGAAAAACGAGAATTTTTTTTCCCATTCACAGAAATTTTTTCCATACGGAGGGATGCGCGGGCAAAATTTGTGTGAAGTAATTTTGCGTTAGTTTGGTTGTGACGAGGAAAAGTTGCGCTGGCGCGTTTTCGTGAAGTTGGGTGCGTGATCGCGTGCAACACGTTGGTTGGTTGGTCGGTCGCTGAGACCTCTTATGCCGGAATCGTTTGGAGGATGGTTGAAGGCGCTCGCCCGACCTTTTGCATTATGCCACACGGAGACAAGAAGAAGAAGAAGCAGGAGGAGGAGGAAGAAGGGATTTAATTAGAGGACGATGGCGATCATTTCATGTGACACGAGAAGAAAATTAAAGGGAAAAGGGAAGAAAGAGCGACGATTCCCGCCATTAGGAACATGAAAACTTGTGATGGTGGATTTTGATGAATTTTCTTTAAAAGGATAGAATGCTGAGAATTTTTTTCGTAGACTTCCATTGCGCCATGCTCGCATTAAAATTTTGCAAAATTGGTCTGATCGAATCTGTTTTATAATTCTATGTGCTCCTGAGCAGGACTCATTAATGATATAATCGTTTTTACATTCCAGCAGACGCTCGTTAACATTGGTTCGTTTTTTAATACTATTTACTGAAATTTTAATTTCCCGTTATCATCATCCATAATCGGTGCGATAAGCCAAGCCTGTTTAATACCACAATGTTTAGTAACATTCACTACAACTTCATATTGCATTCCTAACGTAGATGGTTTCGTTCGGATATGAATATGGAATATTTTCAAAGCTAGCCGGTTTATTAAATCGATATTCTATTATTCCAGGCATGCCATGATACTCAGTAGTATCAAAAACTTAAAATTTCTAGGTAGAAGAATGATAGTGCGACAATCCATATTAGGCATACTATTCGAAAATCAACTCTCATTTAAACCATACATCGAGAGCCTTGTTACCAATATGATTCGTGCAAGATACATTGTGAAAAGGCTGAGAAGAGGTGTTAAGAAAGAAATGGTTACAAAAACTATAGTTACTTGGAAGTTGGATTACGGAATTGTACAAGTATGATCAACTGCTTTGGAGTTTATATTGTCTCGCGTTAACGTGGCTTGCGCTCATATGCAATGTGTTTGTACGTACTGTTTTTTCTCCTCCGCGGTTTGGTTCACCTATGAAACCATAATAATCGGCCAATTTTATTGCAAAATGGTTAAGAAAATCTCCTGTTGTAAGACAAACTCGAAAGTGCAAAATTGAACCTCCATATGGTTAATAAAGTAATGCCTTTCCATTAATAACTTTAATGCTTGGAATCAAATCTGGTACCAATCCAATTGAAGATGCTATTGATGGCCTGAAATCAACAAAATTGTCATAACCGTAAATTTCAAGCTTTTAATTTGATTTGCCAGCAGCATAATACATCATACACCAACATCTAAGATGCTCAAGTGCAGCGAAGAAAATGCACCATACACATAAAAGCCGCTCCAGAAATAAATTCTAGATTAACAGAGCAATAATAAGTGAAAGACTATGCATCATAACAGACCAGACAACACACTCGTAGATAAACACCACAAAGTGACCTATATAATTGATATTTCCATTCCAAACACAGATAATTTGCAAAATATATCAAATGCAAAATCACTAAATGCGCAGATCTTGCATATGAAATAAAAAACCTTTGGGTACCCAACAAAATTCGCATTGAATATAAACTACACGTTTGCAAAGCTTACACGTTTCCTAATCAACACACAATAATAATATTTAAAAATGAGTTGCATAATCAAATACAAATTTACCATTCATTTATATATGTTATCACTGGCGTTATTATTATTATCATTATTATTATTGAGTTCTATCACAGTCGCCTAATCTTTGACTGGAATTGGGTTCTTTAGAATTCGGTTCCATCCAAGAAACTAAGAATCGTAAAGATATCTTCGTAAAATGTGCGTTGTTCCAAGTAAGGCTGCTTTTTGTAGCTGGGCAGTTGTTATTTGAATTAATATAGCAGCACTTTACTTCCCGATTTTTTTCGGTTGTAAATATTCAACGTTTTGGTTGATCTTCAGTAGCTCTACAGTCTCCAACCCTGGTTGTTCAGCGCGAGATCCTGAGTCCTGTGGCCAACTTGTCGCCAGATGCCCAGGACTCTAGCACATAACATGGCCTTTGTTACGGCTGATCCGGTATAGGACTTTGCTTCGTTTTTCTCCCCAAGGTTTAGGGGGAGCTCTCGATCTCAGCCTGGACCACTTCAGCTTGGAAAACCCTGCTGGCGGAATACACCACCGCCGACACAGCTTCAGGCATCATTGGGATACTCAAGCCCACTCGGCATTACAAGCCGGCCCCCCTCCCCTTCGAGTGGGTTATACTATTATTATTGTTATTGTTATTATTATTATTATTATTATTAGAATACACATTATTAATATCGTCTATAAAAGCATCCTTGAAAATGCTCTTTTTTATTCTATTATAATTTTTTTAGATTACATAATTTCTTCCAAGGAGCCGGAAACAATTTCTCTTTTTTGGTATTCAAATGACTTCCTATGTTATCTGCAGGAGGGAAGAGGCCTTTTTATAATGTATAATGATGATTAGCAGTATCATTATAATTATTTAGTAAAATGTCGACGAAGCTGAAATGAGGATTTTTCAGGGATTATTTTTTAATTTTTAATTTTATATAATTTTTAAAGGTGATAATGTTTTATCATGGAAATGAAACTGTTATTTTAATTATTGTAGATTGATAGTTATTTTTCTTTAATATTTTCGAAGCATTTAATGGTTAAAGTGAACACGAAACATTTCTCATTGTCTCCCAGGAAAGCATAATTTATCGTCAATTATTTACAGTTTGTCAACGGCCAATATGGATTGTCGACGGATACGAAATTGGCTTTTACTAATGCTTTGATCGATTTTCTTTTAATTATTAAAAACTTGGTCGTGTTGCTTGGCGCGAAATTCTCTTTCTTCGATTAATTTGTGTAGCCTTTTTAAATTTAATTTTACGCTTTCATTTTTGTTTAAATTCTGCCTGCCTCTGAAGATGATATTGATTTCTCCGAGCTCTATTGGATACAATTAAGAAGTCTCATGTTGCTGATTTGAACAAAGCCTCACTTTCTGTTTTCTTAATAGATCGCTAATTGAAATTTGTTCCGCGATTTATGTCTTCACATCTTTCCTTCGCTTTGCCGAACGTTTATTAATCAATATTTAAAAGGGTTTTTTTTTTTTTTTTTTTTTACAAACACCAAGTTTGATTAGATTTTTATTTGCATATTTACAATGAGTCAAGTTGATTTGTTATTACAACCATTGTGTTGTCACTAATTCACCTTGACCGACTGTCGTTACAAAAGGACTATTGCGTTTGGTTTTAGGTTGAGACAGACAGAGCCGGTTACTTAATGGGGGGTGACAATTGCTGTTGTAGCAGTTTCTGGTTGGCAGAAAATGCCTCCTGCTTTGAAACCCCCATTTGAATGTTTACAAAGAGTTTTCTCTCCTAACGTCTATGGTAGCTTTGATCATAGCTTACAATGATAAGAGAATAACCTGCCCGATCGGCCTTCCCCCATTGTTCAAACGGTGTCCCAAAAATGTAGACGCAAAAGGCAAGATTTAGCACCGCCCATCGACTTTTGATAGTAATATACAGGGGAAAAACTGACCAAGTCCGAATTTTAGGTAAACGGACTTGCTGTGACCAAACACTTTAAAATTATCATATCTGTTCATATATGTATAGGAAAAAATGATCTAGTCTAGAAGATAGCCTCCAAGTAGTTGAAATATGTTACTCGGTTTGCCCAGTATTTTGTTCATCAGAAGAAATTTTAAGTTTAACTGCCTTTATCTCAGATTATTGAAAATTGAACTTGGTCATTTTTACCAGTATATCGATATACAGTTTGTTGTCCAAAAAGATGTAACCACTAATAATAACAGACTGACTTTTATTTTAATAAAATAATAACATGTTACCACTAAATACTCTGTCTTACTACTGAGGGTGACCCAAACACTTCTCTCTTCCAAAGTAAGTCGGGTGGCCATATTTAGTCTGCAACAATAGAAAATGAAAATGATGTAGTACCATATGAGTGATAACATGTTTTTAGACAACCCTGTATTGTAATTGTACTGTTGTACTGTAAAATGGCCTTAACTGGCTAGAAGAAAGATACACAACCGGCCGTGTGAAACTAAATTTCTTAATGATTTTAAAATATGCTTAATACTTGAAATTTTTGGTTCATGGGCGGCATAAGCAAAAGGGGCGGCATTTTCGAAGACTTGTATAGATTTGCATCATATTGAGAAAATCTACCGTACGCTCCTGACACTGTTGTAAGTAAGTTTTGGTTAATGGTCTCCTGGTCATGAGGGTTGGAAGATAAAAACAAAAAGTTGCCATCAACATATGAGCGAATACCAAGGTTAAACTGGTGACTAAAAATGGAGATGGTAGATCCTGCAAATATATGTGCATTGACCGCGTTGTTGTTTTCAAGCATTACCTAGTGGATTGCACCTTTTCAATCCCACCAAACGTGTGAGGTCGAATTTTCATTCTTTGAAGAGTGAAAACCAATTGTCAGCAGTTTTCTCAGTAATAGCGCATACTCCGTACACAGCATAAATCTCTCGAGCAGCCTTGGCAGTTTGATCAAAGCGACGAGAAGCAGGTGTCGAAATTGCTCATTTTTGTCTACTTTGCACTCCAATGGCATGTAGCTGAAAAGAGTTAAATGAAATTTTAAAAACGATGAGCAAAATTTGTAGGGAAGAATTAAATTACAAAAATATTTTTGGTGTTATCAAATAACATTGGAGAATAAAATCTCCTTACAAGTCCTTAATGTAATAATTTGGGCCAGTTACAAGCAGTCTTCAAGGAATTAAAGTTGCATATAACCGAATTACACTGGACTTAAATCTACCATGACTAAATCTAATGTCTCTGCGTTGTAATCAACATAATATTCCATCTTTTGATTCAATTACATCCATCGGGCTGTTATATTAAATTGTGAATACCTGTTGATCACCTGAACATTTATTCACAAATGGATTATCAACTCCCCAAATGACTTAAGTACTCGACAACTTGAAATTGAATGCGTTTTAAATAAATATATAAATAAATTGTTCGTCTTTTGTTAAATCTGACTCTTATTATGAACATCGAAATCTCGTCCATGTGTGTGAATAACTTTTTTTTTCTCCGCGCGATTGCATTAGCGTTGATCCCGCGGGTACTGATGAGCTGTTTCCTGAGGGAATTGGACGTGTGACGTCAGGCATCCGTCCTGTCATGACGGGTCGATTTTTTTTTATCATTAGTCACACCTTTGCGGGGTCCGGTCAGACGATGATGTCACTCTCGGCGGCTGAAATTAATGGAGATGATGAATAGGGATTTTTTTAAAACACCTAACGAGTGTGATCGTGTCGAAACGGCGTCCAATTGCATCGGTGGTCGAGGGAGTCATAAATAAGGGACAGTAAGGGGTTTATGGGCTTGCTTGTTTATTCAAGTTCAAGATAATTCTCTCCGAACGGGTCACGTGCATTGGTCTTCTTTATCGCGTGTCGGCGCCCCATTTATACGTGTCCGCAAAGCAATAGGCCAAATGTAATTTTAATCCGGATTAGAACAAAGCCTCCTCGGTCCACCTCATTAAAGAACATTGCAATTGGGTGGGGGAGAGAGAATTTGATATAGGTATACCTCTGAAGATTGAGCGTTGCCTTTAGTCAAAGCCAGTGTAGGGATGCATTAATCAGGCAAATGCATTCAGAAAGAAGAGAGGTGGTAGATAAAAAAATATTTTCCTTTATTCTTGCTGTTGTGGTGATTTCAGCGCCGATTGTTCACGGTTGTTTCATTAGGAGGAGCCTTTTTGTGGCTCCAGAAACCACCGTCTCATTATTGGATAATTTTTATTGCTTTTTTTTTTCTTTTCTTTTTTTTCCCGCTCTGAGTGGAGTGATGAAAATTTATTTGTGCAGAGCAGAAAACCCAATAAACTCATTCCCCTACCCGGAATGTTTATTTCCTAGATGGCTTTCTAAGTGAAAATAACCCGATCGGCTATGAAGGGATTTTTAAGCTCGTGTTTTCGCAGTCTTTCCCTGCCACAGCGTTATTTATGGTATCGCCCCGAGTCGGCGAAAGGCAGATGATTTGGTCAACGCCCATGTCTTTTGAAGTAAGAAGGGGCCCTTTGCGAATATGCCTGAAACAGCCACCCACCCAACCCTCTTCTTCTTCTTCAACGTTTTGTGCAAATGGAGGGAGTCCTTGAAGGGCAAATGGTGAATCGGATGTTGCTGTTGTCGGTTGGGTTGCCTTGGCCGTTGTCATGGCGACCAACTGACGCTCTTTCTCTCGCTCTCTCTCTCTCGCTCTCTCTCTCTCTCTTTCTCTCTCTCTCTCTCTCTCTCGCCCTCTCTTCTCAGTTTCTCCTCCGTTTCCTATCTGTGGATGGATGATAAAAAAAGAAAATATTTTTTCCTTCGAATATATATTCATTCTTAATTAAGTTGGCGCATGAGGATGAAAATTTGGCTTTGCGTATGCTTATCTAACATATGCGAAACAATGGCTAAATGGAGTGTTTGAATGAGGCGTTATGTTATTTCTCGTTTTTTCCCCTGCTACAACATTTGCAGATTGCTATTTTCGTTTCCTGTTTTTGTGTCTTTTCATGAATGCATCTGGTTTCCTGATGTCGAACAGAGAATTCTTTTATAAGATGGAATGGAAGAAAAGAATAACATGGATTCTTCCGCTTCGTCATTCATAGCATATGTCGGGGAAGGTGTTAGAATAATGTCCTGTTTATCTTGTTTAAATTCGTTCATCGAACACTATGCAGTATAAACCATTGATGAATAATATAATGAAGTACTGAAAGGTTGAATGATCATTGGAGATAGGAGTAAATCCTTGAAATACAAGGGGTAGTCTAGCTAAAGTTGGAAAATGGGATTTGAGTGGAAGGAATCTTAACAGAAGGGATAATGTCATTTCTCAGTGTGATTCAATCTCATCTCAATGCACTTGTGCGACCTACTTAGAGGTGCCTCTATTCCACCATTCGTTCACCAGCTCCTCATAAATAATTTTAGACACAGAATCATGGTTATGGGCACTTCTGACGCAATTTAGCCAATTGTGTTATGGCGATTTTGCGGAATCAGATTGGCTTCAATGTTATCTGGAGTCTTTCCCCTTTCAGATTGGTCTGCAACGTGTACGAAACTGATCTATTCAAGTAGATTGTAAACTTAAGCCTTACACATACAGCCTTCGTCGTACGTATACCTCGGACATCTGTCGACGGGTTTCCGTTGGGTTCTCACCTTTAGTACGAAAGAAACGGATGACTACTGAGTGCACTTCTTCTTTGGAGGAAGTTTCCAGCCGACCTGCCATTTTCGAAGCTGCTGGGTTCTCGTTATTACGTCAGCGAAAAAGCAGGTCAGAGTCGAAAACACTCGCCAGGGGGAGCGCTACACGATGGTGATGCATTATTTAGACACTTTATTACTGGGCTCAATTTGTACACATTTGGTAACTGATTTGCCCGATCATCAAACGCTAAACTAACTGGTGTATTGTTGACTTACTCAGCAAATCTTGGGTTGCAAACTGTTTACGAAACGTGGTCTGTATACTTTTGAAGGAATTAGACTTCAAATAACACCTCACCATGAACGCCCGGCTGTACACTAAATTCCATGTGACTGCATCCTCAATAACAAAGCCATCTCTCATGCATAAAATGAAATTTCTACTGCGGGAATTTGGAAATGGTATCTTTAGGGAGATAGAATGGAAAATACGTGTTATGGGTTAGAACCACACTGTGTAAGCCATTCAAACATAACTGTAGAGCTTACTTATATTGTGTTTTGTCTCTTTTTTCTTTTTTCGATTTTATTATATTCATGTTTTTACAATCGCTTTTTTGTATTTGCTAACGGCTTCTGATTTTTCTGAAACTTCACTGCATTTAACTTCACTAATAATTTACAAGCATGTTACTGAAAGAGTGCAAGCTGTTATGATTTTTTTCCTTGAATAATTTATGCGAAAATAAATTGAAAGGAAAATTCCTGTATTAGGACTGTACACTGTTTTAAGAATGGTCTTACTCTAAAATAGTGTACAGTTTTCTTTGAGACTAATTTTTGAAGGTGTACATCTAATTTTTCTAAACCACCTGCAGCCTGTCATCCCAGCTTCAATCAAAGCTACTCTATTTATAGTTGAGATATAGAATATTTAATAAATAAGTTGGACACGGTTGTGCTAAAACTATCGACTCCTTCACTGGGTAAGGTTGATGTGGAAATACTTTTGAATCGAGTCCAATATTATGATAGAGTCTGACGAGAATTATACACTGTCATTGCCATATTGATCATTCTAAATAAGGAAACGTGTCAGTTTATTTATATTCTTAAAGGGACTAGTCTCTGATTTATCCAAGTCTCAAGAATTCTATATTTAGTATTACTTTTTTTTTTAATGAAATTTCCATTTTGGCTTGAATTTTGTCGAGGTCTTCATAAGATATTTGAGCCTCTTCTGAATATCTTGTGCTTGAAGCCACGATCGCCTTCATATCACGCAGTCTTTTCGTTTCTAGCGAAAAATTCAATTATTGAAGGTTGATCGCGTCACTAAGTGGCGGAATGGTATTCTTCACTTTAAAGAAGATTGAGCGTTCAAAGAAGATTGAGACACAGTAGACTTCCGTGTAGTATAAGTTCTAGTTTGTGAGTATTTTTTTGAGGATTTTGGCGCCGTTATCGTTAGAGAAACGCCGGAAGTAACGTTTTCCACTTCCGGGTGCTAATCCCGCCCAAGGAACCGCCGCCGGGATTTTTCTCCATAATTAGTCGGCGCCGTCGCTCATAATGCGTTCAAATCCTTTTCGCTTTCGAATGAGTAATTGCAGGCTATGAATTAGTAATAAAGTTCTTTCATTATGCGAGGGAGAGTCAAAGAGTAAAGAGTCTTTTTAAAAACACAAACTTTTTATTGTATAAATAATTTCTATTGCATAATCTTCTTTATTTCTATGCAATTAAGCGACCTCTTAACAGAGTTTTGAATTCCGTCCGGGAAGAAACCTTTCTGATTTCGTGCGCAGCCACGCTTGTACTACTTCAACTTCTCAAGAAAATTTCTCTCCACTGAAAATCACTTGGAGCCATGTCAATTTTGCATAGTGGGTACCCCAAAAGCTCAAATCCAAGATCTTGAATGCACTGAATTGTCTTTCCGGTAGTATGAGAACGAACTTTGGTCCTGAAGCGAATTTGCACCTTTTAAAAGCATCCCTTGTCTCTTGGACTTGATTTTCATTTTAAGGTCTCGCAATAGATATATTTATATACAGTTTTACCTTCAGAAGTGTAATGATCCATATTCGTGTGTCCACCTGTTCCCTTCATATTTTCTATATTTTTTGACGGAGAAGGTTTAAATTTGCATGTACCTTAATGCGGGCATGTCCTACTTCATTATTTAGATGGTTTCGATTGGCCTATTAGTGTTGGAGATGCGGGGGTGGGAATTAGAGGGGTATAACTGGTCAATATTTATACGGGTATGTAAAGGAATGAAATTTGGCAGATTGCTCTAGGTAAGATCTACATTACTATGAAGTTTGGGCTGAATTGCCTCCGTGTGGTAATTGTCATGTGATCTTTAGAAACTTTTAACGCTTTCAAATGGCACCATATCGGTTGAATTATTTTCAATTTTATAAATACGACATAGAAAATAAATTTTTGATTAAAATTGGAGGTTAAAAACTGGAGATAAATGAGAAAAAAAAACAGATAAAGAGGATAAAAAGTAAGGAGATATTTTTAGTCGCTTTTTTACCCTTTATCTTCGACTTTTAGCCCCCATGTTACTCCCACAATTTAAATCGCACTTCTTAAGCCTTTTAAAGAAGCCATACTGGAAAAATTCTTCAAGCATATCATAATTGCAGTGAATAAAAGGGAAGAAAAATTCCTCCAACTGAACTCGAATCAGGGACGAATTCGCTATCGTTTTCTAACCAGCTGAGCTAATGGAGATAAAGAACTGGTAAGCTGTTATGTCCGTATGGACTTCCATGAAGTCACAAGTCAGCTCGAATCTGCAGAGCAGGCTCCCTACTCGCAATTGGTTAGCATTTGGTTAGAGCAAGGACAGCGAAAGTCGTGGTTCCTGGTGCGAGTCCAGATCGCGGACTTTTTTCCTTCTCTTTTCTACATTATAACTACAGGGCTAATTTCCTTGAACTCGGGGCTTTCGCTAGTTTCCTATACCTTTCTTGGGCTAATTAATTTCTTGTTATGATTACGTAGAACATGTTGCTTTCTCTTTGCTTTTGGCAACAACCCTTATATTTCGTCAAATTAAACCATTATGAAGAATCACGACAGTTCATGAAAGGTACGAAAAGTTGCTGTCCTCTTGTTGCATTACTAATTTACTGTTGCATTCCTGTACTTCGATGTTTACAAATATTCATGATTGATTAATCTATCGATTAATTTGAGAATGGTGTTGTATCGATATTGATCACTTGCGATTAACATTCAATTTATCAGTTGATTGATTTAAAAATGTTTCTTCCTGCAATGAATGTGGATCCTGCAAATTTGTTTGGAGTTCGATAAAGCCAAAAGCGGTAGCATCTTTAAATAACGTGGTGGGCCCACGAAATTAGCTAATTTCGCATGTTTTATTATTAATAATTGATGAGCGAAATGATGACGTGATTAGGATCCATTTGCGAGAGCCTTTCGCTTGCCAAACAAATTACGCAAGTTTTTCAACCATGTGATGGAAATTAGCTCCGTTAAGCCAAAGCCAGGCGAACGAAAGCTCTTCTTTTGCTTTGCGTGGTTTGCCAAATGGCAGATGGGTTCTACAGAATTATTTTCTCTTAGCTTTTGTCCTGTTATCTGGTGATGGACACATTTAATTCGTACGAGGGAGTCAAGCTAAAGTTAGAAAATAGGATTCATTAGAAAATGAAACTAACCTTAACATAATTGTAGACTTTAAAAAGGGCAGGGTGCTAAGGGCTAAAAAGGGCACTTTGCCCCCCAATAAGGGCACTTAATTTTCAAAAAATGGCATTATGGAATTCCTTAACCTTTTAAAAAATTTAGATTTTTCTTTGCGGGTGCATTTTTGCGTGTCGGGGCACGTGATCAGGATCAAAGGGCAGCGGGGTGGAAATTTTTCATTAAAAGGCAAACGGGGTGGATAATGTCCTTTCTCAATGTATTCTCAATCAAAACAATGTAATAAGTGAAAACTGGAATAAAGTAAATGTGATGCTCCTTATCAACTGAATGGATATCAAATGGACCACTCGTGGTCCCTGATACAAATCCAGGTCGCAGAATTTTTTCTTTCGTGTTTTTCATCTTACCTTGAAATTGCACCACAAACCTAAAAATAACTGGCTTCCAGCAGGATAAAAGGTTTTGTCTTACCCTCGTAACTCCTTGTAAGACTATCCAGGTAGTTTATATCAGTCCAAAATCGTAAAAATCACATGGTGCCAATTCTGATGAATAATGAAGTGATACCTCACTCAATAATATAGTGGTACCTCACTCTACAGTTTCTCTAGACAAGCCTTGGTGTTCTTGGCAGTGTGTGGGTGAACACTGTCTTGCAGCAAAAAGACGCCTCGAAACAGTAGATTGAATAAACCTTCACCAAATCACAGTGCCAAAGTTTGTACTGCCTCTCGGCATTTAGGCTTGGAAACATTTCTTACGCATTAACCTTCACCGTACATTTCGGATATCTGTTGATGGATTTCTGCTGGATTCTCTTATTTATCGTGTAAGAAACGGTTGACTGACCGCCCTTCGTTCTTGGAGTATGTTTCAGCGGAACCGCCTTTTTTGAAGCTTCCGGGTTCTCACTATTACGTCAGCGAAAACTGGCCAGGATCAAAAGCATTCACCAGAGAGCACGCCACACAGGATGGTGTAATATTCAGGCACCTTTATTATTGGTGTTATTTTATACACATTTTTGAACTTTAGCTTGACTCCCCATCGTATGTGAACATAGCTCTGTTTTTGCAGTTTTCGCTTGCAACGTCCCGGAAGTAGATTCGTAGTTGTTAACCAAGCAATCGTCGCCGATCGAGCTTTGCCTCTGTCTTTTACGCTATAAACTTAGGTAATTGCATTTTATGTCGCATTTTACGACCTCCTGTGTTTGTTTCTTTTATGGAAACGTCGAAAGGGCTTGAAAATCTACCATTTTATTTCTCTTTAATCAAGCCTGAATTGCACTCTTCTGCGAAAAAGATGACTTCGTTCATTGTCCTCGAATTTGAACCCGAAATGTCGGTAGTATTTCCTCTGCTGGAATTGAACCCGCCTTGACTCAAATTGAATCCTTTTGTGTATCGTATCAGTGCACTAATGGTTATCTATATTGCTCTATCATTAGGTTAGGGCACTCTACGCATACAAAATGTCAGAGTCCAATTTGAGTCAAGAAGAGACGATTCCTTGAATGAATGGAATGGCCAATTGTGATGCCACGCTCAGAGGAATGGACAGATGCCTACCGTGAAATGAGAGTAATTAGAAGGTGGCTGCATGAACCAATGTCCTCTCACTCTAGGAATTCCTAAGTGAACTACTAATGATGTTATCTGCAAACAGGAAAGAGACTCAAACAAGAAAAGTTAACAAAACCATAAAAACTGACAAAATGGGACAAGAAAGTTCTTCTAAATAGCGCGCACAACTTACTTTGGTGTTGTCTTGAGCCGCATATAAACCTTCTTCTGTAAGTTGTAGCGGGATTAATGTCGACACTAGTAAATGATACTGGTTTTCGTGGTGATGTAGCTGGTGATAACCTCAACAAATGCTAGAATGTAAAGCAGTAAATGAATAATCCTGTGGATATATAAATCGAGATTATTACCCCACAACCCAATAGCATTTGAACGTCATTTACTTTTACACAACCTTGCTAAGAAAAATTGGGACATGTGTGTATATATCTTAAATTTGTAGCTGCTGTAAATGAGGAATGGCAAAAAAGTATATCTGTATCTGTCCAGAAACAAGTGGAAAGTCTTCCTAGAGGAGTAGAGGCTGCAATAGCTGCAAAAGCGCCCCGTTTGTCGCCAGTAATAGACTAGTAGGAGTTTGTCAAATGTCCCAATTTTTCTTAGCAAGGTAGTGTAAAAGTAAACTAGAAAGCAAATGTCTGAATGACACCAACGTTGAAATGTTTGACACCATATAAAAATAATAATATAAAAAGCCATGGAGGCGATGAAAAAGCAATGAATCACTCTAGGTCCACTCATAATTCATTGCGATTTGTATTCTGGGGAGTATGAGAAATTGCAATGGCGATTTCGACGCGTAAGCAGAATCGGAAGAGATAAAGACGTCTTTGCGCCATTGATTGATCTGTTGGACAGACAGTTTTTCACGCCAGCTTCGAATTTATTGTATGACTGTAATAAAGTTTTCCTTGCAATGATGGAAAAACAGTACGAGGGAAGAAAAGACGAAACTGTTAATTTTGTCTTTCTTTTTAAATCCGACTCTAATTTTAGTCTGAAAATTCTAGACTGACAAGACAGATTAATGAAGAACGAAATTTTTTGTGACATTCACCTTGCTCACATGTGTACAAAATGATAATTTTTAATCTTCTCGCATGAGTGTGTCGACTAACAGACCTTTTCTAAACGGCAAATAAGAGAAATGGTCTTTTGGAGCTCTTCCCTTTCACCGAAGAAGACTCATTAGAGAAGATTCCAGACGTGCGTTAAACGAATGGCATCAAAGGGTGGAGTAGGGAGAAAGAAAGATCGATCTTCAGTAGTTGACATAGAGAAAAAGAGGTGGAGCATTTTGCGTTTGCTTTTGTTTCTTCCAATTGAAGGGCGATCGGAGGAAATGAAAATTATTGGGAAGAAGAGAAGCCCGTCTTGGTGAAGTTTGTCAGGCTTCAGACCTAACTTGTAATTGGAGAAATTTTTAATCAGGCTCTTAAATTAGAGCGTGGATGTAATTGGAAGAGCTGCGATCACCAATTTGAATAACTGTCACGTTGGTTTCTTATAATTTAATTAACCCTCTCCCTCTCTTTGAAATCACAGGGAGAAGGGTAGATAAGTTTAAGTGATTCTTTGAGGTTGTTGTTAAAATTAGTTTTGTTTTCTGATGAAATTTTAATTAATAAAGTTAATTAGGTTGGGCCCACTTTTCTTAGTTCTGAGGAGAAAATCTTGGAGAGAAACTTTCTGTTGCGTTTCTCGGAGGCGAGTTTAAAGTGCCTGGGTTCTGATTTTTGATTGTTTCGAAGCCTTAACATGATTTGAATCTGTTCATTAATTATCCAGTTTTATTGTTTTTATACTACTTTAGTAGCAATGGACAAACATTAGAGAAGCCGTTTTCTTAGGTGGACGTCCAGAACCGGCTTTTAAGGACCGAAGACTTGATCTCATCACATTAGAACAAAGCTTTTTTTGGCTACCAGTTTATTACATGCCATCAAAAAGCTTAAGAAATCCATTTCAAAAGTTGTTGGCAAGGAAGGTCTAACCAGCTTCCTCGACACCCAGGATGGATAGGAGAGACGAATTCTCCGTTTCCCCCTTTCATTGTATTATATTTACCATAGAAACACTCATAGAAGCAAAGTTAATTTTTCAAATTCTGGAATTATAGGAATTAGACTCTTTGCAGTTTAGGCATTGATGAGTGCTGTTGCACATTGTCTGTAAAATGCAGTTTTTTTCGTGTAACTATTTTAATATAAATGAAAAGCAAATTTTGTAACAGTGCATATACAGCCTTTAAAAAACTATCGACGCATCCCGAAGAAATGAACCGTTCCTAACGAAATTTCCGCACGCAAGTACCTTTCAAGCGGATATGCAAGTGTTCAAAATTGGTCTGCGCATGACCCAGCTAGTGCAGTAACTCGCTTTTAATGTCACACGTCAGACGCGGTCCGACAACAGGGGGTTACAGTCTGGAGGCCCTTTCATTTGGTATCCAGACTTCCTTCGTAGTATCTCACAACACAACGGTACATAGAGAACAATTGTGCATCTACGTTTATATTTCAACAAGATATCGCCTGACCATTGACTGCACGCCTCATTATGGATTATCTCCAATTGTGGCACATGTGTTAACCAGCCAGATGGCCAGATCTCTCTCTTGTTGAGCTCATTTGGAATGCGATAGGACGTCTTTTGCGACCATCCCAGAATATAGACGAATTAGCGCACTCGTTGGAGATCTTTGGCAAAATATCCTCAGACCATGTGTGGCAACTTTATCAATATATACCATATTGGTTAAGAGCTTGTATCTAGACTAGAGGTGGACCCGCAACGCCGTACTGACTTTTTCACTTTGTGTAACGCTTTCTCTCCATTAAATCATCCATTGTCTTTCTGCCTATTGTACTCTATGAAGTCTCCGCTTATCCGTTAATGAAACGAATTGGATGAGAAATCCTCTATTCAGTGAGATCTTAAATTTGTCAGAAATCGGCTTGAACTCTTACTGGGATTGGACAAAATAATGTCAATATTTGGGAAATAGACTGTCATCAGCTTTATTAGTTAGCTGCTTGGCCACCTTTTGTTTTCATTATAGCGTCTATATAAATTGAGTAGCTTCTAGTGGAATGTTGTATCATCTGCCAATAGCTTTATAGATGCTGAAACGAAGAAATCTGTTGCTTCTGAATGTGCTCTGTAAAACAATCTTCCATCTTCTAATATAGTACTAATTCTCTTCGTCTGTCTGACCAACACCACCTAGACAGAAGGCCTGATAACGGAAACATAATACATTGTTACATCGTCATTAGTCGACCATTGTTAATTCTATTTCTATCAATAATAAACCCTAAATTTGGTCGATTAATGATGATATAACAATATATGACGTTTGTGAGGGGGGGGGGGGTAACTTTGAAATCTTAAATAAGAACCCCTAATTTTAATGGTCTATTCAGATTGTACACAATATTCGAGAAACCAAACTGAAAGTGCGGAACTTTTAAAGTTTTGAACCCAATTTTATCGATGAAGACAAAGAGATAGAGGGTGGGTCATAGGGACATTCCTATTCTACTTTTTGATGGTCTTTAAGAATCCGAAGTCAGAATTTCAAAAAATCAAAATTTTTTAGTGCACAAGCAAAGTATTGGGGGCAGCAGTCCTATGGAGGCAGAGTCTTTGTTTGTGTGTGTATGTGTGTGTGTGTGTGTGTGTGCGTGCGTGTGTGTGTGTATTGAAAAATATTGGATTTTTGAAATTCTGACTTCGGGTTCTTAAAGACCATTCAAAAGTAGAATAGGAATGTCCGTATGACCCACCCTCTATCTGTTTGTCTTCATCGATAAAATTGGGTTTAAAACTGTAAAAGTTCCACACTTTCAGGGCCTCTAGCTCCTAAAGCGTTGGATCAATTGAAAAAAATAGAAAGAATTAAAACATTTCTCGAATATTGTGTGCAATCTGAATAGACCATTAAAAATAGGGGTTCTTATTTAAGATTTCAAAGTTACCCCCTCTCTCACAAAGGGGGGAGGGGGGCTAATTTTTTGGCTAATGAATTTCCCTCGCGAAGTAATTCACTTTT
The DNA here is from genome assembly GCA_023313115.1 of Rhysida immarginata. NCBI lineage: Eukaryota > Metazoa > Arthropoda > Chilopoda > Scolopendromorpha > Scolopendridae > Rhysida > Rhysida immarginata. Next base: position 297,940 of record JAHWFO010031202.1, on the reverse strand, counting down.
GATTTTGGACATTTTTTCGTACTTCGTTTTCGAGATATTTCCATGTCTACACTTAAATGGACCACCCTGTATACTATCTTCCTTAGAGCTGATTACTACATCTGCACTATCTGTCGGGATATTTCAAATTCTTAAGATGCAGTATTTGGCTCTTCTGTTTTTGTTATTGACTGAGTAAACAAACATGGGGCATTATTTTTTGAGCAATCTTCGTCAAATGAAATTTCTCTCTCTGTTATTCCTACTTTGGCGTACTTCCGTTGAATGATTTCGGGTTACAAAGAGTGTCACGCTTCAGGTATATTTTTTAATATTAATTTTTTTGAACGCTTATTTAAATCTTTTTTAGATCGTAACGTCATATTTCGCAATCGTTTTTATTAAGTCGACTCCTTTCCTATTGATTTCCTTATGGCGTTGTCTCGAAATGACGTCTCTGGTATTTTAGTTTTCTTCTGTGAAATTCAAATCTGAACCCATACATTCACGGGCGTCCCATAAACAAACTGGAAGATTTGAAAAATAGAAAAGGAAAAAGATTTTAGCTGAATACTGTGAGCGAAATCTTGTTTAGGTTTATGAGAGAGAGGAAGAGACTGAAATTGAGACTTATTTTTCATTTCGACGTCACCAACTAAATGTGTATGTGTGTTTGCGTAAGGCTTTCTTTCTAGGCGAAATGTTTGAGGAGAGAAAGTCATTTAAAAAATAGAGAGGAAAAATTCTGTTGATGTTCATTTGGTGACGTCTTCTCCAATGTCCTTTATAAAGGAAAAGTAGTGCCACATCGAAGAGCGAGTGGATTCCTTGTTTAAAAAATAAAATCGGCAATTTTTTCCTTCTTTCTTTCCATCGTATAAAAGGCGTCGAGTGAGTCGTTCGAAGAAAACAAACTGACCGTAACTGTCAACGTCGAGGACGTAACAAGCCGGGATTTATATTTAAAGAGAGATTTTCTCCTATTGCTTGAAAGTGGGTTTCATTTACTCGAAAAACATTGTCCATTTAAAGCGATTTATGTAAGTCATATAAAATTGATCCTATCGATTACTTACATCTATTGGGATCTTTATCCTCGACGGTAAAGAGGAATTTTTTTTTCTTCTGGCGGGATTTGTGGAAATTGTATTATAAATTCCGAAGAAAAAATCAAAAACAGGAGCATAATTCGACTACGAGGTGTCTTGCTTTTAAAGGTCCTTTAGAGCCGAATAACTCTTTGCGGCTGTTTATTTCTGTGGAATTAGCTTCTCTAATGCGGCTTTAATGGAATTCAATCTTTGCCAACGAGGAGCAAATGGTGCAGGTTATTCAACGGACATTTGTTATTCAAATGTTACCACTTGGAGCGATCCACAGGAAAACTTGTTTTATTATTATTATTAAAGAACTAATAATAATAATAATAATAATAATAATAATAATAATAATATTGGGCTCTAATCTATAGGGACGGGTAACTATTGCAATTGCAATTAGTATTCCGTTACAATTATTATTATTGTTATTCTTTGATCTGCGTTTCCATCGAATTATAAGGCTAAACTCACCTACACAGGAATCTTAAAGTTGATTCGTAAATCCCTATTGGTCATGTATGCCAGTGGGCCCATTTACATGTATACGTAACAGCGAAAATGCTACTATCTACAAATCAAGTCTGAAACTGATTATTCGATGAACGTGGAAGAACCTGAATGGCCTTCGCAGGTGCCCAATCTCAACCAAATATTTTTTTTGCGAGATGGGTTAGAATATCAACTTCGTACTCATCCACTTCATCCGTCCAAGAGTCTTGAGTTGGCACTGTTCAAAACTGCAGCTGTGATGCAAAGGAGACGATGGATTCCACTATTTCCACAAAGAATTTATTCATCATAACATAACATGAATCATACTGAAGTAGCCAAAATGTACATCTATGTTATGATGAATAAATTCTTTGTGGAAATAGTGGAATCCATCATCTCCTTTGCATCAAAGTATCCATAGATCGGCCAGGTCAGTCTTGTTCTTATGTATATTATTTATAAGTACTCTGTTGCAGCTGTGATCTTCCAATAACTTCTGAAAATCTTCCTAGATGAGTCGAGGTTGTAATAGCTGCAACAGGTGGACCGTCGCCGTAGTCGATTTGTAGAATTTCATTTTGTCGTTAGTTTGTCGTTAATCGTTTAGCATTTTTAAAAATAATGTGTACAGGGTGATCGGTTATAAGTTTTAATGAGGTTTTTTTAGTTTCATAAGGAATTTCGTTTCAATCGTTTTTGCTATTGTAAGGAAACGTTTAGTTTTCAAACGTCGATACTATCAGGGAAAATTACGATTAAAGTCTAGAGTTTAGGGAATCTAAAATAAGCTGAGGACTTTTGCAATTTAGCGAAGAAGCGAGACAGGTGGGTTTCACAATTCTTTTTAAGCAAGATAGTCGAAAAGGAGAATCCAAGATAAGCACGTTTTATTGGTTGTAAGTACGTAGAAATGCTCTGGGCAAATGCGACTCTGTGCCACTCGGAGTCTCATGTTTAAAAATCTGGAAGTAGAATCGTAGGTATATTTCAGGATTATAAGCAAATTCACGTATGTCTGGTTCTCCATGTATAGGTGAGACTAGAGATTCAGATTGGAATATTCAACTTGGGCGTGTTTAAAATTTAAGTTGGAAGTCCTGTGAGTTGGTAATGCATTTATTAAAATCTTATTTATTTCATTGATTGCTTTTCTCATTGACCGGGCGCAGTTTCCTGTTCGTGGGAAACTCTTTTGTGGTTTCGGACTCGGAATCGTGAGCTAGGAATGTTGATCGCAAAAGCCGAAACATTTATTGAAGGAAATAAAAATTGAATGTTATAACTTCGCTGACCTAAAAAAAAAATTTTTGCTTCCGCTGGTGTTTAAACGGATTAACCAAATTCATTCAGATTACCGATTTTAACGTTATTAATTAAAAGTGCGATGAGAAGTGAAATTTGGGATTTCCCAGATTGACTATTTTAATTAATAGTTCGTTTTTTAAATAAAAATTCATGTCTGTTTTATTAAAGGGATTTGAAATTTTGTTTATTTTGAAAAATGTTTTTTCCAGTCGTGGAAGTCTGTTTCGTTTTCCGTCCAATTTTTATTTTTTTTATTTTTTTTATTTTTTTTTACGATAAACAAAATTCTTTAGAGCCGTCCTGAAATCATTAACCGGCATATCCATGACAACCTGATCGACCTTATTTTTTTTTGATAGACTCAGACATTGAGTATAAAAACATTATTCTTTTCCAGACATTTTGAAAACATAAAATCGAAAGCTGTATAAACCGAGTTTTAACTATAAATCGATTTTAATTAAGGACAAAATTCAGTTAAATGCACTTTTGTGTTAGTGTTTGAGCGTCGTCCGATCTTGCCGCGTGTCGCTCTGACCTTTTTATACTTTTTCCTCAGTATTTAAAAAAATATTTATTTTGTGTCTGTCAGAAGAGAATTTTTAGAAACGTACTGTTTTCAAAAGGTTGTTTACCCTGGAGGGTGGCGAGCGACTGTCATGCGTAATATCGATTCGAACTACCCAGAAAGCGTCTCCAGTTCCCGTTATGAACTGTGTCACGTGCTATGACGAGGATTGACCGAATGACTGACAAGGTTTTCAAATCCTGCTCGTGATAGAAAATAAAAGAGACAGGTGGAGTGGTGGCTCTTCGTCATCGATTCCGGTTTCCTCGCAGTTGACGATTCTCCGTCGTTCTGATTGGCTCATTCGGTCAGACAAACGCGGCAAAAGGTATTTTTTTATATAGAAAAGCATTGTCAATAGCTTGGGGGAGGGGGAAAGATAAGAGAATAATGTTCATCTGGCATCTGTTAAACCTTTGCAGTAAGAAGAATCTATGAGGCTGTGGAATTTGTTCTCGTCACATGGTCGCCATTTTTCGCTTATTGACGTTTGCCGCCAGCCAGATAAAAAAGCGATGAATAAATAGATAAGATAACATATGTGATAGCTAACGCGAGTTCCTGTTGACGAGCGATTCCCCGAGGAGGAGATTAAGTTGTAATTTTTAGTTCGGGGATTATTTTTGGGATCGATTTTTGGCCGAGTGCTTAAGGCAATCTTTTTTTTCGGTGGCTAAGCCGCGAACTTCCAGTAAACATTATGTACTGTAATGCTTTATTTAATCAAGAGAAGTGCATTCCGATTCAGTTCACATTTATCAACAAGTCTGCTACTGTAAGATTAGTGCTTCTACAAATTTACCTGAGTATACTTTTCTTCCGTAAGAAATAATAATCTCTCGGAAATAGATCCTAAAAAAAAATTTTGGAGTACCTTACACAGGTATTGACCGAGTTGAAAATAAACATCATTGTACTCAATAAAGCGAAAGTGATACGGGCGACTTGCTTTCAAATGAATTAGAAATGATGTTAACTTGCCGTTTAATATAAGACTATGTATTTAACAAACTCCATGATCTGAATGCTTTTAAAGTAGTTCCGAAAAATGAAACTACTTAAATGAAAAGTGGATGGGGCCCATTATAGCCTTGTTTGCTGAAGTGGGATCTGGGTTATGTTGTGGTGGAAAAGCCTTAATATCAAGATTCTCTGCCTTTCCGAATTTATATTTTTGAAATATAAATCATTGATTATAAAATAGCTCGCCAAATATTCTTTTAAGCGGTCAGCCTACGATCATGTCGGAAAAAGTATTTACCCCTGGGAACCAGTAGATATTCCCTGTTATTTTTAATACCTTGTCTATGAATGTTTTAATTTTAATTGTTCTGGCGGTTCTATTAAGACGGATCTGTCTAACCTGGCATTTACTTACGCGGTCTCCATGTCGATGAATTTCATATCATAGTTTTTAACGGCTGCCATTTTTTTTGCTGTGAGAATAAACGTACAGTCGGGTGCAAAAAGGTTTTTATCTGCTCCGTGGCAACTGAGCTTACTGGATGTCGATGGGTTGCAAAATCAGGTACTTTACTGAGAGTCAAGGCAGATTAGACTGGACCTGTCCCTTCTGTATGAAAATAGGGTAGCAGGTAAACGCTTGGGATGTGCTATTCACGTGCTCAACTACGATTTACGTCTAAACATTTTTGCACTCGACTGTACATGCGTTTAAATCGGGTCGATTTAGGAGCTAAGTAGTTCCCATAAACTATCTAATTTTCGCAAGAGAAGCTGAGATATTAGATGATTTTTTTGTTTTGACTTTTTAGGACGCGGACAGGAATATAAGCCTGTAACTTCAAATAAATGTAATTTGATGGCGACACTTTTTTAATCAAAAGAAGAGGAATTCGATTCAATAGATATTTGCCAACAATTCCACTGCTGTAGGATTAAGGCTTCCACAAGATTATCTACGTAAGCTTTTCTTCCGTAAGAAGTTATCTGAAGACATAAAAGGGATGGAACAGAACCTCTTTTAATTTCCCAATTAATTTCAGGAGTGTAATTCATTATCTTAAAGCCTTTTGGATTGGCCAGTGTAGAATGTAGCTCTTGTAGCTTCTGATACATTCTGTCCCATTCCTGACTGCACTTCTCTGCGGTTCTCCTGTATTCTCCATATAGATGACGTCGCCGCCACAGACCACTACATTGTTTTGGTGCAATTTTGGCTTTTGGAAGCTATTTTGATACTTCATTGCATACGTTTCCCTGTGTAGAAGTGAACCCGCTTCTCACCGCAGACTTCATAGCCGCTTTCGTTGTTCATTCCGCATGTGCAGAATCCATTTACTCGGTTTTTATTTCTGTTTTCAATCGCGTTGCTTTGCTTATACGTAGCTTCTTTGCAAGTATCCTGCTTTAGATTGAGGGTGCATGCTGAGAGTCCATCAACGCAGTGGCTATTGGCAGCGGATTATGGAGAACAGAGTTAAATCCTTCTTTAGAATACTTTTTCCAACCCTCACTCGCTTTTTCTAGCGAAAGAAATTTCATATATATCTAAATAACGTTTCTCTATAAATATCATTTTTAGTAGTAAATAGAAGTGAATGAAAAGAGCAATTGTTACAAATCGCTGTGGAAGAATGTAAGATGGCTTTCAGAAGGAGTCAAGTTGTGCAGCATCTTGGATCTTAGGAAACTTTAATTACTTAGATTTGGAATGTACTTTTGATGATTCTCAGGAGTGAAAGTTTCCTGAGGATATTCTTATTACTGTATTCATAAATTGAAAGTCGTGATGAAGTAGAAATTATAAGTCTTGTAGATGAATTTGAAAAACAAGTGGACATTCATATTATTTTGTGTTTTAGGATTTCATATTCGCTTGACATTTGAAATTGATTTCATTTTCATTTGGTTGGCGACTTTTAACTGCTGTTGAAATTACGAGAATTTGTTAACTGAATGGTACATTTTGTCGTTTAGGGTGCGAAATATTCCTTTATTTTGTCACGTGATCACAATTCTGAAAGGATAAAATGTCATAGCAGGCTATTATTTTGATTACTCAATTAGTGATGAAAATCGTTTACCTATAAATATATTAATACGCGTTTGATACTTAATTAAAAGCCCAATTGATAGTGAGCTTTGTAAATGCTCATTTCTAGAATAGAAGGTTTGATTTCGTGCGATTGCATTACCAAAATCAATTGTTATTAACTTATAAAGCGAAAATGATTACACAGTTCAGTGGAATAGAGTGGAGTAGTGATTCCAAAATTAACTAGAAACGATTCTTCTGAATTCGACGGTGTTATCTAGAGTATGAGTCATCTGTTGAACTAGTAAATTGTAACCTGTTTGCTTCATTTGTTTAATGGGTTTTTATTAATTAAATTATTTTTTTATTCCTCGGACGGATATTTAACTTTTGGCAAATACCCGCCAGTAGTTTGACGTAAAGCCAAAAATTCGACGTAATTTCTCTTCAAAGCAAACTAAACAATGTCACTGCCTTGACTTTCTAGCTGTCAACAACAAAAAAAAAACTCCGCTATTTTAAAGGTAAACTCTGATTACACACAATTTTAAGAGGGAAGAATAAGGTCCGGTTATAGCAATATGGAAAGAATTTTTTATAAATCCCACGTGTTTCGGCAGTACACCATCATCATGGGAATTGAACAAGCAATACCCCTGTACGAATCTTATATTGAAGCAATATTAAAGGGTATTAAAAGTCACTTGACCATATACAGGGTGATTCAAAAAGGATTTTCCAACTTTAAAAGCAAATAGAAATTAATTCAAAAATTTATTTTTAGATTAAAACACATACAGTTTGACTCATGTAGTGCCGTAGTACGAAAAAGCAGTCACCAGAAGCGCTTGTACTATTGCAGCTCATGGCTATTGTCTGTCATTGTTTACAAAACGAACTTGGCGACTATTTTCCAAAGTAATTCGTTTTCAAATAACACTCCATAACGAACACCTTTTGTTTTATATTAAACTCAGTGCTGAATTGGAACACGTGATCGTGTTCTCACTAACAACGGCATCTAACATGCATAACATAAATTTCTACTGGGCGAATTTCAAAATAATGTAACTTTATACAGAGTGTCCCAAATTGAGTATACATTGTTTGAAACTTATAGCTCAGCAACGAAATTAGATAGTATATTTCTATCTTGTTGTGTATTAACCAGACGGCGTTGGAAAAGCATAGCAACACGTTCACTGTTGTTCATTTGTTTATAAACCAAAATGGCGGTGAGACTTTCATTCGATGAACGTAAGTGGATACTCAAGTGTTATAGGAAAGTGGAGAATGTTGTTGAGGTTCAACGACGTTGGAGAGTTGAATTTGGTACACCACCGCCAACAAACTCAAACACTGACGGAATTAAGAGATCAGATTGAACATTCCATCAATGATATCCCATTAGCTACAATCCAGTCGGTATTTCGCTTTGTTCGACGTCGGTGTTGAGAGTGTACTGTGGCAGAAGGTGGACATTTTGAACATGTACGGGCTTAATGAAGTTTAAGGAATAAAATACAACAAACCTTATATTTCTATCTCACTTCGTTGCTGAGTTATAACGTTTCAAAGAGTGTATGCATCAATTTGGGACACTGTATTTACTGGAGACAGAACGGAAAATATGGGTTGCAAGAGTTTAAGATCTTTACACAGCAGCATTCAGTAGAGCTTGATGCATTTACATAAATTTATAGTTCTCTCTCTCTCGGTATGTATATAGTCGTTATTTTGCGAACTCTGTCCGTTGTTCGCTCCATTCGGTCGTCACTTGCTAATTATTCACTGTCAATTCATTTCCCCCAACGGCAACGTTTTCCAGCAACATTTTGCAGATTCGGTCGTGCCTGAAAAGGAACCAATTCGACGAGATAGGTTCGCCAGAATATAAGAAATCCAAAAAACGCGACAAGGTAATTGCATCGGAAAGTAGTCGAGGGTAAAGCGATTGGTTCGTAATTGCTAAGACTTCAGAAAAGAAAGAAAAAATGAGATTTCAATGATTGGGTTATTTCCACCTCCCCTGTGCCGTGTTCGATTTGAAATTGAAACGAAATGAAAAATGTTCCCGAGTGAATATGAGCCACTTCGTTAATGATCCCTCGGAGCTGTTTCTCTATCACTTGACCACCGCTCTATTTGTTCTTCCATCGCTCCCACTGACCTATCCCATCCCCTTCATTAGTAACTTTTAAAAACCGGACGTTTGTTTGTTTATCTAGAATGGTTCGCAATTTGAATAGGGAGAAGAGAAACGAACGTCAAATTGTTTTGCGCTTTCGTTGTATTCAGTAAAGTGCATGAATAGCGGATAGTGGTCATCCTTCATTTTTGGCATGGTTTTCATTTCCCAGCAATGTTGATATCGTGTCCGATGGACGATCCTTATTTTTTTTTTTTCGTCTGTTGGTTTTTTTGGTTTTTTAAAAAAATTTTAAACTGTAAACAAAACAAAAATGTAAACAAAACCAAAATTATTAATATATTAGAGGTAACAAAAATAGTGGACTGGCTAAACATAGTCGACTTCTACAATTAAAAATAACAGAAAAAGTTTATACAATAGAACCTCAATTTGGAGCAAAAAAAGGGGCAAAACAGCGCATCAAGTAGATGAACAATCAAGGAAAACAGCATTTTGGAGTAATTTTTGCGTGAAAAACTACCAAAAAACTTGATTTTGAGTTGATTTCTCTTCTCTTTCTGAGATCTTCAGTTTAACTTCGATTTATAGAATCTATTTTTCCTCCAAAAAATCTGATTTATGGAGGTTCTTTTACTTCGAATTATAGAAGTTTTAGCTCCTGAGCGGAAGGAAATAGACTAAAACTTCGAATGATTTCCATTAATCGAGGTTGTAATGTCCTAAAATAATTCCTTGAAAAATTATAGCCACATGAGGTTATTCATTTAGGAATTGGTCACCTGAGAAGATTATCATACTTAAACATTTAAAATCTATTGTTTATTCCACTCCTGTTCGTGATTATTGAGGTTTTTCAAGACTGATTGGAAGACGAATGACAGCAAATTAAGGGTATATACATCGGCAATTTTTACAATTACACGAAAAAATAGAAGGAAAAAATCCTGCAATCTGGACTCGAATCAGGGACCACGCATATCCAGCTGGGCATTCGCAGACACGTGACAGCTGTTTCCAAGTGTCCTAAAGACTACAAAGCTGTCAACGTAGAGGGCCAATGATAAGGTAAACACCCGGCTCTCCTCTTTTCCAAATCATTAGAGAGCTGATCAAAACTCATAAGAGAGCAATAAATTGAAACTGGGGTTAATGCTGGATGAAAAAGAAAAAATTAAGTTTCCAGCTCGTCGCCTCTACCAACTGGGTCACCTTGGTGGATGCTCGTGGTCCCTGGTTCGAATCTAGATTGCGGAATTTTTCCTTCTGTTTTTTTTTCATGTCATATCTTTTCCTTATTGTAAATAAAAATAGGAAATAAAATTCCACAGACTGAGCTCGCCATGAAACTTACATTAGGGACATTAACTCGAGTTTCAATTTATTACTTTCCCATTTTCTAACTAACTTCACTTCTCCTCGTATTCTCCAATTGATAATATTTAGGCCAATTTTAAGCAAAACTTTTATGAGAGTCGTATACGATTTAGTTTGTCCGTCGAAAATAAATGAACCTGCTCTTTCTAATAAAGCAAGAGCTGTTGGATCCAAAAATAGCGTCAGTGACGTCCATTGTCATACTGGAATAATGAACAGTCATCGATATGTCTGTGCAACGAATTTGAATTTATGTTAGTGGGTCTTTTTTTTTTTTTTTTTAAATATTTTTTACCTAAAGACAGGCAGACAGGAAGCGCTGGCTGTGGCCGTTCGTTTTTATTTTCATTTTGTTTTCAGCCTAAAGGCAAATGAATCACAACTCATTAATGGTGCCAGATCACGTTATGCGACGTTCGTGTTGCGATAGAGTTGAAACAATTGTGTTCTATTCGGTAGCGATGGAGAAAGTCACGTGATGGTCGTTATCAGTGGGCACTGAAGGACGGATACCGCCGCCGGTGGCGTCTTATTGGTTTTATCCCTTCAGTTCCTTTCTCTCTCTCTCTCTCTTTTCGGTGTTCGTTATTTAACGAGGGAGGCTGCTGCTGCTGTCGACTCTCCTGTTGCATTGGATCTGATTTCGCGTGGATGACTCTGCCTTCATCGAACCGTTTTATTCGGTCCATTCCGCCGCCGTGTATCTCTCTTTCTCCCTCGTCAAACAGTCATAGCGCTATCGGAGTCTGGAAATTATTACACGCTTTAAACAAAATAAAAAATGGAGTTTTTATATTAAATAAATAATAAAAAAGAACAAAGGCTTGGTTGAAGGAGAAAGGGGGAAAGCCCCCAGGTTGCCATGGCGATCGACCGTTGCTCGAGCAACAGGGCCTCGTAAGTCTGCTCTGTCTCTCGGCCGGCAGGGGGTTCGGAGTCACTCGGCTGTGCTCGGCTCGTCCTTCGTTGGGAGCATCCTCTCTCTCTCTCGTTTTGTGCGTGCGCGTGGCGTGTGAGTGTGTGTGTATTTGTGTGCATATATATGTGTGTGTGTCGTCGCCGGGCGATGCGATGCGACCGTCATTTGCACACTCGTCCCTCTCCCTTCTGTTGTTGTCGTCAGCCTCAGCCCACAATGGAGTCTCCGCGCTACTGGCGGTGTCCACTGCTCATTCGCAAAGTACGTAGAGTTATGATTGTGTGCTCTCTGCTTTAGTTAAGGGGAAGAAAATTTTTTACTAAACGAAAGGCGCTATTGGAAAAAAATATATATATATATATATATATAAATTGCTAAATGTGTCTGCACGTGTAAAACTTAAGCTTATTTGTAAATTAAAACTTCGTGTTAATAAGGATTTATTGTATATTTGTATGTGTGTGTGTATGTGTATTAAAAGCGAAGATTCCTTCACGTATAGTTATAATGGCTAAATCTGTATTGAACATATCGACCCACATCTTTCAACCACCTGTTAGAATTGGAATATCTTCTTCGATGCACGCCCTTTTAATCTTGTTGATCTCTTTCGTACATGTAAGCGTCTTTTGTATATCTAATATTAGAATTTTTAAAAATTTGCTTTTAATATGAGCGCTATTGGCTAAGTTTGCTGATTGGATTTGCATGCTTTGCGCTTTCGGGGTGCTTTTGAGGTTGGGCTTCACCGCGTGGCACTTTGAACTTTTTTTTTTTTTTTCCCCTCCCTGCTTTCACATAGCCGACGTCGACTTAACCTCTCATGCCTATTCATCTCTGCTTTTTATAATAAAAATTTTGAATTTTTATTTAAGATGTATTTATAGGACTTTTATTATTAGTCGTCCTGTGGTTTGACCCGGTGACATTTAGGATTCACCCAAAGGGCTAGGCGTTGTTCGTCTGTGGATCCCTATCTCTTTGAGGCCCTTTTTCTAGCTATGATTATCGATGTAGTTAGGGGATTGTTGATTGTCGCGTGCTGGGTGAATCAACAGTGACAAGAGGAAATAGGGTCAGAGCGCTTTAGCCGCTGCCACTCCCATTAGGCCCCTGTCGTCTTGCAGCGCCCCAATTATTATTAATGCCTGAAAGGGAAAAAGAGAGAAATTGCTGCTCCTTTTTTATTGCAGCCTTTCCGTCGATTTTGGGCGATTTTCTCCAATTAGCTTAATCGTTCCTCTTTTGGAGGATAAGGAAATAAAATTGACGCGTTAAGAGTGTCTTCTGTTTTGCGGAATTATTTAAAAAAAAATAATAAAATACTACGAGGAGATATGGTTCTGTTGGGAAAGCGTTGTTAATAGTTTAACGTAATATTTTGAAAAAGTTCGGCGTTTATGAGCCCTTATAAGTAAGTTATCCTATCACGCGTCTTCTCAGGAAATCATTAAGTTTCCTTACGTTGGTTCCCTTAGGTTCATATTTTTAAATATATTTATGATCAGTGAGAAATGAAACCGAAATAAAATAAACAAGTTTTTTTCAGAAAAAATAAATTTTATAGAGATATTGATTTGACTTTGATTATCGAGGCTCTTTTATGAGGAAGTCGTTTATTTGAATTACATTATACAAATTTTTTATTATTTTTTCGCAGAAATTTGGTAAATACCGTAGCAGCAAACAGAACTTAAAAAGATGCTTCTCTTTGTCCATTTTTCGCTAAATGGTAAAAGCAAACATTTTTACATGAACCAACTGATAACTGTCGTTTCTTCTGGACATGAACGGTTCAGATGTAATTTTTTCTTTATTTCAGCATTCCCTATCGGGATAAAAGTTTAATTAACGCTCATGCACTCTACAGGATGACTCTTATTGAAATGTATATTTGGCAATTATTATGGAGGCATGATTAAGGTCTCTAATCGCAGTTAATAATGGCCTTTTAATAAGATACGCGTTTGGTTCCACTTTTGAAAAGTATCTAAGGTGAATTACCACTAAGAAAAGAAGAGATATTGACAGATGGTTGTATAGAGTACTTGCAAGTCTATCTTTTATGATCTGTTTATTTTTAGCTACTGTGGGATAAATTGTACGGGATGTTTTTGATCTATCAAGGCCTTGTGAATTTCCTTCAATTTTGCACTTCCTTAGCCTATAAGGGTTAGAAAAAGCCTACAAGGGTCAAAAGAAATAAACAAAATAAAATAATAATAATAATAATAATAATAATAATAATAAAATATCCGGCCGCATCGCAGTTGACTGCGCTGTAATCCGACTGTTGGCATTTAACATTTGTTTGAAGTCATCTATTTTCATAATATTTTTATTTAGCCATTGCAAAAGATAATTTAAAAATCGGTACAAAGAACATCTAATATCATACTAATATGGTAATGGAACTGAACTTTTGCTAGCCGCATCCTGACATGTGGTCATTCATTTGATAGTATAGGGCAGGGGTTCTCAACTTTTTTTTGCCTCAGAGCCCTTTTCAGAATCACCTTCTATGGCGGAGCCCCTTAGAAAGAAAGAAATCACTTGGACATTCAGTTGCAGGAAATACCAAATCACTTGGATGGAGTGTGAGCGACAGGTTGAGGAACGCTGGTATAGATAATAGTATGGAATTATCTTCGTAAAAACTTCAAATGACCACAACAAAATCAGCATAATGAAACAATTCGAAATTTTTAAAGCAAAAAAGAAGAATGAAAATTTGTTATTAAATAACCCAACTACAACTGACGCTGAATTATTGTTCAAAAGTATAATTCCTGCCTTAATATACAATGTTGTTACCATCTTTCATAAAATTATTAAGATTGCTAACACATTATTACACATTATCATATTATTAAATTTAAAAATTTTGTAATTCCTTGACTTTGAAAATGGCAAAGAACGCCGAAACGATCGTCGGTCCGTATAATAAACATTAAGTATTGCAAGAAAAGACCAAACAGTTACTTAATAATTGTTATTATTTTTTAAGAGGATCAGTCGGATAGCTGCACCACTGCGTTTTTTTTTAATGCCACTTTCACGCGATAAAAATGAGTAAATGGATAGGCTTTCTCTAATCCTTGCAGGCCCTTTGCATAATGAAAATTCCAACTGAGAAAATGCCATGGTGATTGTGTCTTTTTACCCAGGGCATAAGCTGTTCAAACGAGTTTTACTGCAAATTCGAATCACATTATTATGACCACCACCTAATATCCCGACCACTGCCTTTAGCGGCACGGATAGCAGCTAGACGGCGTGGGAGTGAGTCAATAAGATTCTGGTAGGTTTCTACTGGCAGCTGTTGCCATGCAGACTGTAAAGCATCCGATAGATAGCTGCTGAAGGGTACGCGGTGGTTGTTCCATAGCACGTACATGACGATTGAGGTGACCCCAAAGGTTCTCGATTGGGTTGAGTTCTGGGGAATTAGGAGGCCAGAGTAGTACTTGGAACTCTTGGTCGTGTTCCTCAAACCACCCCCGAACAATTGCAGCCGTATGACACGTCGCATTGTCTTGCAGGAACGTGTCATCCCCCTCTGGGAAGACAGTCGCCTTGTATGGGTGTACTTGATCTGGAATTATGGATAAATAACCGAATCGGTTGAGAGTGCCTTCCACAGGTATCACTGGGCCCAGACAATGCCATGAGAACACTCCCCAAACCATGACGCTGCCACCACCAGTCTGGATTCGTCCAACAATGGTTGTAGGATGCTTGTTCTCGGAGGTTCTCGCCTCACCCGCCAACGGCCGTCACTTCTCTGGAGCAGAAATCGTGACTCATCGGAGAAGGCAACCTTTTTTCCAGTCAGAAATGGTCCAGTTTTTGTACTGTTGGAGAAATTGAAGCCGTTTTTGGCGATGAACCTTCGTCAGCATGGGTGCGGTGACCAGACGTAGTAGGATCCTCTGTACTGTGGTTTTAGAGACATGTCTGGTAGCACCCTCGTTGGTTTGAGCGGTAAGTTGGTTCATTGTAGCTCTTCGGTTGGCGTTCATACACCTTCGCAGCCGACGTTCACCTCTCTCATCAATGGCATGTGGTGCTTCACAGTTCTCATACCGTTTATTCTGAACGGTCCCAGTTTCCCAATCATGGTACACTTTAACTACAGCAGCACGAGAACAGTTTACAAACTGCGCGGTTTCCGAAATACTGTCACCCTTGGCCCGAAAGCCGGTTATCATCCCCCTTTTCCATATCTGATAAATCATTGCAGCAATGAGTGAAACCTACCTTATATAGTCACCTAAACAATTCCCAACACGTGACATAATTCCTCGGCTGGGCAACCCCGAAAACAAACGTAGGGGTTGGTCATAATAATGTGACTCGACCCTGTATAAGCAATTCTTAAACACGTGATGGGCAATTTAGTTACGAAAGACTAGAAAATTAACGCACATTGTGTATGTTTAGCTATATCGCCTGATAAACACTTCGAATATATAGCTATATTCACCGTAAATGATATACTGACTAGCCGAAAACTTCTTAGCCATCTTTTTTCGTTCAAAACTCCGAAACTTTCTCATTTGTGAATTTTCGACCTTGCAGTAAAATTGATAAACCTATTATAAGTAGAAAAAAATTAACTGGAAATAAACTCAAAGACGTAATTTGGTTGATTTAGTAACATTTAGCAAAGCAGACGCAATTTTCATACAGTCCCTTCTTAAATTATTAGATATGTATCTGACTTGCTGAACGAGACTTTTCCTTATGTCGAGATGATGTCGTTGGACGTGGTAGCATGCTTCCCAGTAGATTTCGAAGTCCAGAGTGTATTTGCGAAAGAAGCGAGGAACATGAGACTAGTTAATGCAAGCAATAAACGAAGCAGCTATATTCGTTGATGATGTTGATTGGACGAGATCACTGGAGGAAAGAGTCCTAGCATTTGGATGAGAAACGGGTGATGATCACTTAGTCACGCTTTATTTCACAGTCGTTTTTCAATCTTCATGTGATTTCAGTCTAATAAGTTGAAATTAGTATTCGGGAACGGAGAATTTTTTTCCTAGGGCTTCGTTTAACAAAACGTTTATATTTCGGGAACGAAGCCAGATCGACCCACTTTTTTGTTTAAAAGACCATCCCAACTCGCTATTTGGTTGGTTTCGTTAGAAAACTTCCTGTAAAGGAGTTGTAACTAGATTTATTGGATTTGCATAGAGTTACAGCAGCTTTAAATTAATTATGGATATTTTTGTGAATATTTAAGAATTATTTATTTATATTTTTTGTAGAAATGAGTTATAAAAAATTAGGTGTTAATATTTAATCGAGTTAATTACACCCCAGTAGGGAGTGACATCAAAACTAAAAACGCTTCGTTTAGTGAAATTAATTTTTTTAATCTTCTCCAGCATTTATTTCATTTTCTCAAGGCTTTTTTTAATTAGGTTTTTTGTTTAAATTTAAAAACTTGCTCGGTTTGATGGGTTTTCGTAAAAATTTTGTTTTCAGCCTCCGTCTAACGGAAATCAATGTTTCCATTCTTGGATGTTCTCATTTTGGATGATTTTATTTATTTATTTTTTTAGTTGCTTTTACTAAAAACGGACTCTTATTGCGAAAATATTTTTCTTCTTCTTTCTCTTCATCTGGTGTTGTTGAAGTCTCTCAGGAAGGTGAGCGCTTTGATCTACAAAAATCTATTTCGAAGGCTTCTTGTAAGTCGCCGCCAACCAATTGCAATTCTTTGATCCTTTAGTCTTAACCCCTTGCCCCGCCCTCCCTTTTCTCTTTGTATACAACTAGTTTGGCTGTTCTGTCTATTTTCCGGCCGCTCCCGTAGTAACCAGTCGGCTTAACAAGTTTCGTGGTCGGCGACCGCACTTAACCGTTGTCGGCATCGCATGTCCTCTACCAAGCAAAAGGGAGGGGCAGGGGCTCAAAATGCGCGGGAACACACAACTCACTCACACATATGCACACCATATACTGTATCGATCTGTTCTGAGCCTAAATTGAATTAATGAAAGCTCAGGAGTGGGATGAGGTGGGGAGTGGGGGTTAATGAAATTCGCCGTCCGTACAAATGTCACCAACGTGTTTATCGGATACGAACTTTTAGTACGCAGTTGGTACGAAAATGGGTAAACCGCTAACGTGTTTTGAAAAGTTGAACACCAGGCCCAAACACATTTAGTTTGAAGTTGTATGCAGAAAAGTTTTTACCTCTTCACTCGGTTCGAAATTTTAATTGGATAGTGTGACGTCACGCAGCATTCCCGAAACAGTGATGTAAACGCCTTTTATGTATTTACAGCTTAAATTATAGATTAGATCAATACTTAAATATAGGGTTATTCAAGCTAGTTCAACCGACTTCCAATGAGTTTATTTTTGAGTGCACTAATGCGAAAGATAGACTATAGTAGTTTTGTCTCTTACCTTGTAAGCGATCTATCTATACGAGCAACGTCGAGAAGATAGTTGGAAATAATGTAAAATTAATTTACATTCATTCAACGAGTTTACGACAATCCTTTTAGTTTTTGAAGGAGTCAACTTTCAGATCAACAGATCCAATTTTTTGATAAAACACTAACGAACAGAGTGATGCACAAAATCATTCCAAAGATTTGCTTCTAATACAAGATCGCATACAACAATATAATGCGGGCATCATTTGTTTTGAACGATTACCAGTCTGTTATTGATTTTTATAACGATAATAAATTTACATAAGACTGTTTAATAAGGCAATACGTTTCGATGAATTGTTATCTACAGGCCTACATAACGGTTCAGTTGAAACGCGTCGCCTCATTAAGTATTTTTTGTTTTAGTTTAATCAAAGACCCTCTCTATTTATCGTTTTCATCTTATTTTGAAGCAATAATAAATCCTATTTATGTGATAATAATTTACCAAATCTTTCGTACTTGATTTCACTAAAAAACCACATACTGCAACAGACCATTAAAATATCTTGCGTTTGTTAGAACTTGATTATTTACCGACATAGCCCACAGAATCGCCAAGAGTCGCAAGGATATCCCCATCATCATCGTCATTTACGGAAATATTGTGCTTAATAAGTGTGCAGAAATATAAACTCGTATTTCAAGATTTCTTTTTAAACTTTCAAAATGGAACGCACGCGAATATTTTAAAAGATTTTAACTGTGACTACTCATAATCCATACCCTCAAATAATGGTTAATGACTACAAATAAAGTTAGATCCTCACATCTTTTGCGCTTTGGAATAAAAAAAAAATGGGAACGCTTTCGATTTCTTTATAATAGACTCGGGCCCATTTATAACATCCGAAAGTCGATTGCCTTCTATAATCTAAATTGCTGTAATCAACAGGATCGTCATATTTTAAGAATTGTCCATATTTACTTCAAATTAAGGAAAAGTAAAAAGAAAAAAAATTAAAGAATTTTTATTGGTTATTTATAGTTTATTGTTTTACGCCATTTTTATCCTCTTAATATGCTTTCCAATAAAATCAATAATCAAATTTTCCTTTGACCAGCACCTGCAGTTCCGCCATAGCCGACTCCGTACCAATAAAGGTGCGATTTTTTGAGTGCATCTACGATGACTCTCTAAAAGTAGATTTCCTGGTTTATTTCGTGTATGCCTTGTTAATATGGAGTTGATAGGATAGGTATGGAATTATCTTCTTTTGAAATTGGGTGAATCAATTAAAATATAACTTAATATACAAAGGTTGAGTCAAAAGTAGTGGCCGATCATCGCGCAAACTTTTAAATGGGCACCAGACAGGAACAAAAGTTAATCATGGCTAATCTTCAAAGTAGAATCCATCATGAACCTCGATTTTTTTTACAGCAGTTGACGACACACCTTCATGCGTTGTTGTGCTTGCGCGGGCGTCAGCTCGTGGGGCACAACTCGGCAGCTCCTGTTGACCTATCCCATGGCGTGCATATGTCGAACCATACTCGATTGTGATGTCCCGATGTCACCGCTAGTCCACAGGGGGTGTTGCCTGGGTTGGCTTCCACTTGTTGCCGTAGGGTTGCCTTCTTTGGGTCTTCAGCTCCTTGGCGCATCTTCCAGGCCCATGTCTCCAGACGAAAAACGGGAGAACCACCGTCGTGCTGTCCGCGAAATTGGTCAAATCCTGACCT
The DNA here is from genome assembly GCA_023313115.1 of Rhysida immarginata. Taxonomy (NCBI): domain Eukaryota; kingdom Metazoa; phylum Arthropoda; class Chilopoda; order Scolopendromorpha; family Scolopendridae; genus Rhysida; species Rhysida immarginata. Next base: position 278,912 of record JAHWFO010031202.1, on the reverse strand, counting down.
TCCACCCTGCAAATTTCGGCGGCTGCTGCTCGCTCACTGGTCCCCTTTTTCCAATAGTGACGAAGGAGCCCTCGTATCACCAATTTTTCTGCCATATTTTTACACTGGCTGACGCAGGTGGCACAATGTGTATGGCATTCAAATTCTTACTGATGTTTCTTCCCACTCTTTTCTCTTAATAAACTGCGATATACCCTTGTGGTAAATGGTCTTCGCCCAGAATTCATTAAACTCTAACTCCCCTGCCCCCCTCCCGAGTCGGCCACTACTTTTGATTCAACCTCTGTAGAATTTATAATTTCAGAATTCTGATCATAAAACTTCAGAATTTTTAACAGTAACCTATAGTTTTGGGAAAGGAAAAAAAATTAACTTAATTGAAGCCTGTTCCTAAATGTATTTTAGGTTGACAACTTGAGGAAGACAAGCAGGAGAAAATTGGATAACCAAAGTTGCACTTTTGTAATTAATAGCACTTGCTTATTTTTGAAGATTTAGTTTTATTTTACCTGAAATATCGATTCTTCCTAAGGGAAAAAGCACCAGTGTCTCCAATTGCTTTTTCATCATTCGTGATCGAAATTCCTCTCGGGTATATCAGGTTTTATATATTATTTTAACCCCTCTGGGGTGTTTTTAATAAATGGTCTGCGCGATAAAAAAAAAACGACAGAACGAAGGTTCGAGAAAGAAATTGATATTCAGGGAAGAAACTTCACTGGAAGGTTCCTCAATTGATGGAAACAACTTTACATTATTTTCACGAAGGTTAATGCTTTCATAAATTCTAAGCAACAACGAGAATAGAGTGCGAAATACATATCCATTTGAAAGATAATTGAAATTTTTTCTTGACATTTTATAAAGTAAAGACGTATTTAAACGCCAAGTTCTGAGGAGATAGCTGAATAATTATCGGATAATCGACTATTTAGCAGATTGAGCTGCTTATTCTCTTGGAAGAATTTTTCAGATAAGTGAATTTTAATTCAAGAATTATCACTAGTTTTATTGAAGAGGTGGTTTGGATATACAGGTCTGGTGGTGATATATATAATCAGTGCAAATATCAATGTTTGTTTTTTTATACAGAATTTTGTTAACGTGGGGTTTTATCTTCAGTGCTCCTGGGCTTTCATGTATTGAGTGTGGAATGACCTCCAGTGGCAGAAAGGACGATAGGAACTATGTAAACTCCGTTGGCTCCCCATAGGCGCTTTACTTCATATGCAAGATCTGGATATTTAGTGATTTATCTATGTATGTCTTTTCCAAATTATTGTTATTTATTTGGAAAGACCGACCACTAAGGCGGCAGAGAGCATTGAGACGCAGGTGTAATTTTCGTCGCATTAAAAACGTATTTAGCCAAATGCTAAAAACGTGGACCATGTGTTTGAAAACGGGAAAAACGCGAAAGAAAGATCAATTTGGAAATTCCAAACTCGGAAAAGTCTGGAAAGAAGTCGCAGAAGTGGACCCAAAATAGGGCCAAGCTCAAAGGGGTCAGATAAAGAGAATGGAAAATTTATATGTTGGTGGAAGTATTAATGTCTGGGTGTATATTTTCTTATTATATGGCATATTTTTAAGATTTTTATTATATGGACTATGTTTAAGATAGTAGCTTTCTCTAGGATTTTGTATACATGTGGGTTTATCTTCAGTGTTCTCAGACTTTGGAGTAATGAATAACTCCAGTGACAGAAACAATGATAGGGACAACGTGCACTTTGTTGCTACCTACAGGCGTTTTATTTCTTATGCAAACTCTGTATACTTACTGATTTTTATCTGTAGAAGTCGTTTGCAAATTATGTGTATTGGGAATAAAAATATGAATTACACTAGAGCTCACTTTGTTTTGTACATCTACGAACATGATATCTGGCTTGTTATTATTGTTCTGTCAAATTGAAATTTCTTGTCATTATTATTATCATTATTATTATTGCTGCTGCAATTTTCTTTATAATTAATGTTCCGATTCTTTGCAATTTTTTTTGTAATGGAAGTTGAATTAATGAAAAGACTACAAATTGCAATGTACTTGATTTAGGATCATGTGATTTTTAAAAATAAAAAGAATTGAACAGCTAATATTACGAAAGAATATTTAGAGAAATGCATTATCTTGTGATATCTTGGATGTTATCAGGATATCAATTATTGCAATAGGATGCTTTTTTAAACGTTTGAGCGAAAAGCTTCACTTTATTTTATTTTTAATTAATGGAGAAGTTTTTATGTGTTTGTTTAGTTAAATTTTATAAAGGCAAGGAGGGTGGAGTGGTGTGGCTATAAGAAGGCGATTAATTTGCGAAGGTGTTTCACTTTTGTAGGGTGCGGTCGACAACACTCTGTCGTTCCAAATTCCAGACGGTCTAATTGGGTTGGACGGCCTAAGCACGTGACAAATGCCTGTTCGATTTCTTTTTTTTAAAATTTTAGTTTTAGAAAGGAAGGCAGTTAAAGATGATGACGAAGGGAAAGATAAGCTTTGTTGATCTCGGATCGAAAACAATAGGCGGTTTCACGCTTTGAAACGGATTGAAAAAACGGTTTAAAAATAAACCGTTTAAGTGGGTAAAACCGTGAACAAATGGTTTAAGCTTTATAATTTTAAACGGTTTATTTCTTTTCGGAAATTTGACTACAGAGGGAGCTGGTTGTTATAACCATGGCAGCCTCCTTGATTACAACTACAAAACCTGTTTCAACAACTTGATTTTTTTTTAACGATATGATTTACTTTACCTGATCTTTGCCTAAATATGGAAATCCAACAATATAATTCGCAATTGCGAGCTCTTCATCCAAATCCCAAGCTCTGATTCGACGCCGCTTCCACGAAGCGTGGTCAGCCATGTTTTTTTTTTCTCAAAAAAAAAACGAAATGTTGCAAAAAAACGAAAGAAACGAACAGAAAAAACGACGAACAGAATTCAAAGTTCTGCGTATTTGAAGTTCTCCCATCGAATAGGTATATTACTCTAAGTTGGTCACGAAAACGTTTAGGTTAGGTTAAGTGCGTGTTTACGTAGTGTTTTTTTTTTAATAGAAATTTTCAATTCATTTTAGTTTTTCATAATAGTAGTTTTATCACCTTAAAAAATCGAATGGAGCATCGCTCGTTAAACGTCTATACTTGTTGGTGGTATAGACCAGCGTTTCTCAAACTTTGGGTCGCGCCTAAATTTTTATGGATCACGAAGTGAGAGAAAAATTATATATACACTATCGACATATTAGTTTTATAATATTTGGATCGCGATACCGGTACAAACAAATTCGTTGTGTCTCAATGTAAACTGGTTGAGAAACTTTGGCATAGACTACGGTGACCATTTTTTCGTACACAAAATAAAGAACAAATGGAGCCACCGGGCGAAAACCAATAGCCAATTACGCTGGACGCCTTCTTAAAAAATTTAGTTTTTCAGTAACAATGTAAAATAATGATAGTCACGTGATCGAATCAATGGAAGTAGCACCTTGTACAATAACTTGCTAAAGTACGCACTTGAGCGGTAAATCTAAAAGAACATTAAATATGTATACTAAATGCGTTACTTATACATATCAACCAGTTGTTCAGGCTCATTTTTCTCGGAACATTTTTGATTTGATTTAACTTCGTTCAGTCGAAGTTTGAAAAATAAAGGACAAAATTGGACAAAAAATAAATAAATCTATAGGAGTGTTTTTTGAAGTAAAGGGCGTATTTTAAAGAAAATCGCCATACAATTCTTTTGCTGCAAGGTACTACGTAATGAAAGAAGTTACATGATACCTGCCTATTAAATTTAGATGAAATCTAAGAACTATGGAAATTCTCATTACATCTCCGTTGCCATAGCAACACGAAGCTAAGTGCTCAGTCTAGAATCCGGTGCTAAGGGAGGAGAAAAGGAGAGAAGAAATTGAGATAATAGAAAGAGTTGAATTATTCCCGAAATAAAATGAAAAAAAATTTGCTTTCTCTTTAGAAAATTTATTTTTCCTCCTTTTCGTAATTTTATTTGTTTTATAGCGGCGTTTCCCTTTCCGGTTGTCGTTGTGCCACGTGGGCGACCGAACGACTGTCACTCTGATGATGGATTGCGAAGGGTAGGGTAGAGGTGAGGAGGAGGAGGTTAGAAGGACACAACTGGGAAGAAATTGTGAGCAGTCTCCTCTGAAATCTCACCGGAGACATTTTCTTGCTTTCGACCGAAAATCTACTCGAGAAAAGAGAGCGAAAATTGTTCTTTCTTCCACTTTTCAACTTTCCGATTGTCGTAGCCTCCTGAAAAACTTATTATTTTAGAAAGATCTCGACGGGATACATAGAGAATTTTTTTTTCCTTGGAAAAAAAATATTTTTATATTTTTTCAAATATTTATAACATTCCAAGAATTTGAAGAGTTTTCTTTTCTTTTCAAGGTGTAAAGAAGGAAATGGTTTAGGGTCGCTGTGGGCGTTGCGTTTGTTAAATTAAATTATTAATATTCTGACCCAATTGAGTAACATTGTAATAATGTGTAAGGCTAGAAACAATATTAACGTGTTTGAAGGAAACCCTGATTTATAAAGATTCGCTTCTCCCCCCCCCCCCCTTCACTTATTTTCCAGAAGAAAGAAGTGATAGTAGAATTTCCTCCTCGGAAAAAAAAACTCCCATCGTACTCGCCTGGATCTGAACCCGCGATCATCAGGCATTTCTTTTTTCACTCTGACCATAGTAATCGAGTCAGATCTCTTTGACCTCTTCGGTCCTGAGTTTTTTTTTTTTTATTATAGAAAAATTATACCTTTCTAGAAAATTGTATTTCCCTAATAAATAAATATACGAAGTTTAAAGAAATTATCATTTAAAAAAATTGATGTCCGCTAAACTGGGCACCAGGTTGTTAATAGATAAAGCATATAAAATGTTAAACATTAAGATTCCATACAAAAGTAACTTTCCTCCTATAAACTATATCAATGACACGTTTCATTCTGGGCAATAGCTAGGGCACATTTTTTTTGCAAATCACCTTTGTCTTCAGATTCTTCGAAATTGATTTCAGGATCATCCTCATTAGATAAACCTATATCGATAATGTTTGACAATTCTTCAAGTGTTTCTGGGTTCAAAGTCCAGAAACACGAAAAATTTCAGTCGAAAATTAGGCAGTCAAAGTTCAGTCAATGCTACAACGAATTGAGGCAGTTTTGAAGTCCAAGGATGATCCAACGCATTATTGGTACGTGTTCCTTATAAGTTGCCTGCCAGTTTATATCTTAAAGCATAGAATCTGTGCACGTAATGAAATTTCATAATGTCTGCGCTTATTAAGTTTACAAAAAAATTCAATTAATAATTGAATATGTTTCGGTTTTCTGAGTGAATCTATTCAATGTTTTGTTGCCTTACTTGAGCCTAAAATATGAAATTAAAAAAAAATGTTCACGTTAAAAAAATAATTTTCAACATAGGCTTTCCTTGTTTAAAATATATCTATTTATATTTATTTTTTAAATCTCTGCCCTTTTCGACATTATTTCAAGCCAGTCAGAAAGAAAATATAAATCAATATTCATACAGGATATCGGCGAGCCGGATTTAAAATTCGAAACGTCATGTTACGTTTTGACATGATCGCATATTCAGTGAATGGAAAAAAAAATTGTTGCGATCACGGTGGTTTTTGTGGATTTTTTTAAATATTTATTTGCCGATGCTTGAAATCTCTACAACAGATGCAAACTGACAAAGAACGATCGATATATCGGAACTTATTTTAGATTTCTTCATTTTCAGTTTAGTCCTGATTAGAGAGTAGCTTACGCCGAAGGAGAGTTTAGAGAATGCAAAGGGTTAAAAATGAAGACGGTCGAGGACATTTAGAGATTCTTGCTTGAAGGGTTGTAATAAGGAAATTGTCTCCGCTAAGGCTTTTATGGACGATGTAAGTAAGCCATTTGGAAAGTTTCCGACTTTTCGTTTTGTATTAAGTTTTGCTGTACTTTCCACTTCCCCACTCAGTTCTGAAGTCATCCGCTTTCTTATTTTGGCATAAAAAGAAAAGGAGGGAAAAAAAGAAAAAGGAAGGAATGGATTGGATGTTTGAAGGGTTCATCGTGTTCTTTTCAGCGAGTTTCCCGTCTTTTAAGAAAAAGAAAGAAAGCGTAAAGAACAAAGCGGGCAGCTGTTTACCCGTCAACTTGCGATCTTAGACGAAATTAACGATCGCGTTTATGATCTATCTAGCCATTTTTACTACGATGGCTTCTTGGGAGAAAAATGGCAAAAAAAATACAACTTTAAAATATTTGATAATAATGAATTCAAACGGGAACGGTTGTTTTGCTTTGTTGCAATTCGGCGCAATGATTTTTAAAAGTAAATTCTTTAATGTTTACGCTTTCTTCGTTTGTCCATTCATAGCCATAATTTCTTTTTAATCCAAAAAACGGTTATGCTCAGTTTTGGTAAATTTCACTTCATAGCATTATCTATTATTTACATTTCTATTTATTTTACTCCTCTTTTGTTAGCTCGGTTTTGAGCACTTTCATTAACCCATCTTTTGATCCCTATTGCCTTCGAGGAGAGAGCCAAGCATTACTTACTAGTTGGCTATTATTATTATTATTATTAGTATTAGTAGTAGTAGTAGTAGGAGTAGTAGTAGTTGGATAGAGTGGTCAGAATAAAACTGGCCTGGAAAAGGTTCAGAATTAATTATTCTAGCCACCCTTTAGTAAGTAACGGAAAAATGGAACTGCTTATTTATTTGTTTATTTGATGTCTTCTTCGAAATGTCCACATCGTTTGAAGTATCAGGTTGTTGCACAATAAATGTCGGATTTCGCATTGAAATAATTTACATACTTAAACACCGACAGATGGTCTTAGTGCTTTGGATAGTGAAGAATTAAATATTCTGCACGTGAATAAGGGCTTATTTTGAATGCTAGATGGAGTGTAATCATACGGCACAAAAATGGCCAACAGGGATAAAGTTTTACGATTTAATAACAGGTGTCAAGACCAACAATCCAAAATTACACAACTTGCACTGAAACTCTTCCTCCACTAATCATACTCTCCAGACTTCTCGCTAACCAGATACCATAGTTTTAAGCATTTTGACCTTTTTTGACGGGGAATAGGTTCAATGAAGCAACCGTCAAAAACTTCTTTGAGGAATTTTTGACAAGCTTCTTCTGTTCAGAATGCCAGACTTTTATGAAACTGGCATAAAGGCACTGGTATCCCATTGGGAGAGATGTAGAGTACCTAATAGTGCCTATTTTGACAAAAGCCAATTTCCACAGAGTTACTGTTGTTTGAAGTTTCGGATTTGATAGTGATAGGTAGCATTAATGGCGTCAAATCAGACATTACATATACCACGGACTGGTAGAAGGCATTATTATACGTTAAACTAATGCGCTATTATGCAGTTTTTGTGGAAAAATTATACTTACGAAAAGGAGAACCACGAGAAAATGATTCCTATTTTTCTTTTAAGTGTTTGTGGCCTTAAAATAGTATATAACTGCTGAATAAAATCTTTCATAATATTATATGGGTATAGGCGTCCCACTGCAGCATTAAATTCGGTTTGGATTGGCCCATTGGAGTCGGAGTTATGGTAGTCCGTGAGATCCATGGTATATAGATATATAAAGAAGTGAAATTTGGTACGTACATTTCCCTACGCAAAAACTACAATATAAATAAGATTAGATTGAATGTCTCAATTGGGAGTCGTGGGGTTTGGCCGAACCTGTATTATTTTGGTCTAGCTGTCTTATTTTACACGTTTCGAAGCTTTCTCTTTAACTGATTGTAACTTATTTGAAAGTCCATTACTTCTTTTACTATCAAGCAAGTTATCATCTTACTCTCAGCGGCTCTGTAGATGGAACGAAAGCTTCGAAAAGCGTAAGCCAAAGACAATAATAAATTCTAAGTATTGCTTTAGTCTCGACGCGCCTCCTGCTTATTTAAGTGTGGATTAAATGTTGTTGTTGAGATCGTGTAAATCTTCGGCAATTATTGTGCTCAGGGAATCTGGTTGCGGAATGATATACACACACATACACATAAACAGAGAACTAAATTATCTTTAACTACACATACTTGTTCCTCATTTATAGTTTGTGTGGTATCATATTATTAGATCTTTAAACACGGACATATGATAGAAAAATAAATTAATGAAATAGTTAAACAGTAACCTTCACGTAACCTCAAAGAAAAAAACTCACAAGGTATCAGGCTAAGTGACTCTTGGTGGCTGCTTGCAAAATGTCAGTTCATCTACAGTAGTACTGCCGATCTAGATGAAACCTGCGAGCTTTTCTTTCTATTGGTGCCTTGGGCAGTTTTCTACACTGAATGGAAGAAAGTAATTGGACACTTTCGATTTTAGACGTTTTGTCGAATATCTAGAAAAATACTTGACGAATTATCCTGAAATTTCAGGGGTGTAAAAAGGGTGTTACACCTCATATATTTCAGCGAAGGTTTTCTCCCGAAGGCAAATAGGGGACCAGCAAAGAAGTGAACCAAAAAAATAATGTTTGGAATCACCCTGTAAAAAATAATGCTTGAAATGCACTGTAGCTGTAGCATATGCTTAAGAGGTTAGTTTTACTTTTTGTATTCATTTGTATGAGAATAGCACGTATATTCATGGAGATATAAAAGTTTCTTTAAAAAGGTCTTTTTTGTAAGTTTTTTGTTTATAACACGCAGGATTTTCAACCCAATGCAATGCCATTTTCAGGAAACTTGACAAACTACAGTACAGACAACACCCTGCAATCAGAATAGAAAAATATTAAATATTTGATGAAATATGAGAATTTTTACTAAATAATGTTTAACTGCGCATGCGTTACCGAATTGTCTTTTGCATAATTTATTAGCCAAATGTATAGAGCTACTCTTATAAAAAGACCAAGCAAATATCTTGAAAAGTCAGAAAGATATCGTCGATAGAATGAGTTGAATTTCAGTTGCCCTCAAAAATAAACAAAACGGTAAGGGGTTTTCTCCAAATTTTTATTTTTGGATCGGACACCGGTATCAACTTCTTCTTCTTACGCTGATATAAAGTAAGTATGAAGTCAATATTTTTTCATGTCATGCGCATTTAAACATTATTTAGTAAAAATGCTCATATTTCATCATATACTTAATATTTTTCTATTCTGATTGCAGGGTGTTGTCTGTACTGTAGTTTGTCAAGTTTCCTGAAAATGGCATTGCATTGGGTTGAAAATCCTGCGTGTTATAAACAAAAAACTTAGGAAAACTTTTCGACCTTTTTAAAGAAACCTTTATATCTCCATGAATATACATGAACACAGAAAAGTAAAACAAGCCTCTTAAGCATATGCTACAGCTACAGTGCATTTCATGCATTATTTTTTACAGGGTGATTCCAAACATTATTTTTTTGGTTCACTTCTTTGCTGGTTCCCTATTTGCCTTCTGGAGAAAACCTTCGCTGAAATATATGAGGTGTAGCATCCTTTTTACACCCCTGAAATTACACCCCTCAAGTATTTTTCTAGATATTCGACAAAACGTCTAAAATCGAAAGTGCCCAATTACTTTCTTCCAATCAGTGTATATTAAGCATTTTATCCGCACTAGATGTTGAAAAGTGTAACTTTTTTTTTTTACTCACTGCTGCTCCTTTTCAGTTAAACAGATGATAAAAAAATTTCTAACTGCTAATCCATAGAAGTGAATCAGGGATAATTTCCCTTTTGAATTGAGTATATTCTAAAAAGGGTTTTAATAATTAGATTTCTCGCTAGAGAGCACGCTTAGTCCATCCTTTTAAAGCTTTAGACGGAGCGAGTGATGCGATTCTTATCTGGAGGAGTCAACATGGGGGATATCTATCTTAAAGTTGGTGTGCAGAAAGATATACATTTTTACCTTTTTTTGCGGGCGATATTCTATTTTAAACGAAGGCTTACGTAAGTGTAAAGTTATTCTTCTCTTTTTAAGTATTTGTTTCGAACTCGTAGATAAAGTCGTCCTCCGTCGTTCTTACGTCCCTAATGAATCTCAAAGAATTAAAATATTAATAAAATCTTGCAGCATTTCAAGAAGTAGTTTTAGCTTTTACGTAGAAGTAATATTAAATTTGAGAATTTAAAGTCTAGCTAAAATTACCTATAAATAATGGAAATTCATTTAATTCTTTCCAAATTTACATCTATTTTTTTATTGCTCAACGCAGCACATCAGTTGAGTGATTGAGCCTCGACAAAGCGATTATCATGTGCGCGCGCCCATGTCAACAGTGCTTAAAAGATGAACAGAAAGTAACAATACTAAAGCTCCTAATAAATCGCAAATATTATTTTTTAATAGTTCTTATTATGAAAAGTTCTTTGAAGGCCCCTGAAAGTATACAAAATTTAAAGATTTCATTAAGTCATTGATTTTTTGTTATAGTCACTACAAAGTATATACCACGGTAATAATACAGTCATTGTGTTCATTTATAGAATTATTTTGAATAACAAAACCCGAATAATACTAGAATCCGGCTAGGACGGATTTCAGGATGCCCATTGAAGAAGCACGCTGCGCTCCTCTTTGTCGGAGTTGTTAACGAACGGTCTCTTGGGTCTTGTATCGTCTCCGTGTTCCGCAATAAAGGGCGTCGGAGTGTTATTTTGTGCCTTGTTCAACAACCGGACGCGGTGGGTTGTTTTGCTCGCTTTGTGTCAAGCTGCACGAGCTCGTCCTTGGTCGCCACCTGCCGAGACCTCCTATCGGAGGCGTCGCGCGCCTTAATTCTCTCTCTTTGCCCTGGGATTTTTCCTCTTTTCCTCGCCTTTTGTTCACCGTTCAACGCCGGTTAATTGACTCACTTTCCTCGTGTCTCGCACTGTCACAGTGTCACAAGCGCCATTTATGTTGATGGTTTTGTTTCATTCCACGTGGCTGCAACAACTTAGATCCTATTTAGGAAGGCTCTGGAAATAAACACGAGTTTGGAGGGAAATAATAAAAGCATTTTTTCATCCTATTCATTTTGAAATTCGTAGCTTTTTTTTTTCACTTTCTTTAAATGCTTTAATGGCAAACTTTATTCAGGTTAATATCTTGAATATTTGAGTATTATACTCCAAGAAGTTACAAGTTTGAAGATGTATAGCTCGGTTTAATTGCAGCAAATAAAATCCCGCAGACTAAACAATTTTACTTCTGGAAGATGTAATTAGAAGATGCAGCTATATCAAATCCAAACTACAGTACATGTATATACAGTGGCCCAAATGCAATAGAAATCCATTGGGGATGCATCTGGTTGGTTGACAGGGATATGTGAAAGGGTATAATATGAATTCCAGTTTTATCTTCCAAATCCAACATAAATTGAACGGTCGATTTAGACGTATGGGAAATTGGCTGAGAACATGCTGATGATAGTAAAGGGAGTTAACCTTATTTTAAGGACAGTAAGCCTTCCTGTCCACTCTTCTGATCGTGAGCTTGCCATTGTATGAGTATCCCGCAATCACCATAAATCCTTTTGGAAAATTTTTCCTTACACTCCTTGGATCACTTTTGATATGATTTCTCTTCACGTGGATGGTAGAAAATCGCGCGGCGTTTGTTGCAGTCGATGAGCTAGACGTAGGCTTCATCCAAAGTGACAATGTACTTCCATCGTTCCGCTACGAGGTAACCCTCATAGAGGCTCCGGCAGTTCCTCTTCCTTTCTGCAAAGTGTCGTGACAGCAGCTTATGAACACGACTCTTGTGACGCTTTTCCGGTTGCAAATATACTGATGTAGTTTATTATTTTATTTACGGTAGCCTGTGAAGTTCTTACAATGTTTGCGATCCCTCTTTAGAGTGCTGGATTTTTCACCTTGGACGAGCTGCTTGACCTTTCGAATGATCTGTGGTGGCTTATGGGAAATTCAAGGATTTTGCTGTTTCTGGCCAGTTGAAATTAACCCTTCCCGGGATTTTCCTTTTCCATTCAGTATTACCGATATGCTTTTCTTCTGTGCGGAATAATTTAATTAGCGTCGTAAAGGGCAGTAATGTACCCTTCCCAATAAGTTCGATTTTCGGAGAACTTTTTTCTTGATACATTTACTGCTTTCGAATGAAACACAACAGTGTGGATGTAGCAGCATCATTTCACGTGCTGCTTTTTGTCACGCGCAATAAATCATTACCAACTATCGTAATCAACCCTTATGAGGTTGTTTTTTGGCAGATTGAACTTCTTTGCATATAAATTCACTTAGAAATATCCAGAGGGGTTAGAATGCTTGGTGTATCCTACTATGACTCTTCGTCGAAAGTCTGCTCGATGTGATATTTTGGCATTCTCCGTCAAGCAGTGGTCTTTTCCAGCCGCTCTGAGATTTCATTGTACGTTCTGTGAAGTTTTGGATGGGTACCAGCTGTTTCACTATCTATGGAGGCACGTTTAAATATTAATGACCTGATTGTGTATATTATTCGCCTTTTTAGAATTTCAAGCATCCGAAATGGATCACCTGTCTTCTGTTAGATTTGTTTGGGGAAAGGAAGAAATGTGTCCGTCAAGGTTCTTACTCCTTTTAGGCTGAGAGTTTTCCCTTCACACATTGTTTGACCCTCAGACGACATCGGTGGAGGGAAGTGGCAGGACTTCCAACCAGGACTGAAAGTAAATCGAAGTGAAGTCATTGAAAATGTGCGGCGACAGAAAATCAGTGAGGAGGAAAAGAAAAAGAGTGGCAGCGACGGTGGTTCTGTGGGGTGGGGTGGGGGGGGAGTGATGGAAGAGAGGCATTTCACGCTTCCATCATTATTGCGTTCTTCTGTCGTCGAGACTTCTTCATCTACACCGAAAGTAAACCCCATTTTGGAAGCTTTTTATTGCGCCGAAAAAGGCAATTACACGGCAATGCTGGTGGTGGAAAGCTTCTTTCCGTTGAGTGATTCCTTGTCAGGGTCGTAATTGTAATGTAAGAAAAGGAACGGAAAGGTTCAGTTTATTACTTTTTAAATTTTTTTCCCTCCAATGTTGCGGATTTTGCCAATTAGAAGAGCTTTAATGAAGGGTCATTTCGAGCAATTGGATTGCACAGAATGGGTTAGCGCAATTTATTAATTTCGTGAACCTCTAGTGATGTGCGGGGTGATTCATATAAACCCTTCAACTTCCTTAATATCTCAAACCATTAGATGAAAATTAATAAAAATTTCATGACGCGTATATTGAACGATGTAGAGCGCAAAATATAACAGCAGGTGCTCCCCTCGATGTCTACACGGCACTGCTTATTTTTCGTAACATGTTCTCAATATTGCGCTATTAAACATTTGGATATCCTGTAAAGCGTCAATCGTAAGGAATTCGTTATCGAACAGGATTTCTTTTAAATGCCTCTACAGAAAGAAATGTAGGCTTGAGAGGTTGGGCGATTTCGGTGGCCTTAAATGAAACTGATACGATCCTGGCAAAAATTGGACTTTTGCATTTGGGTCATTTCATATGAAATCGCCTAATTTGGAAATTAATTATTATTCGACAATTTCAGATTTTTTTTTAATTTTTGCACCATGCTTAACCCTATCATTTAGAAGTACCAAACAACTTTTATTTTTATCTTTATCCGCCATAGATTTAGGCTCATTTTTCTTTCTGCAGCAGGTTTAAAAAAAGGGGACCTTAAAAGGGTTTTTAAAAATGGCTCCTTATAAGATAGAAACTTCCGGTTTCATTAACATTGCTTTTAGACTAATGTGGTGTTGTTCTATAGGGTAGCAATTAGAAATTTTTCTCTATCTTTAATAGTTTTCGAGTTAGCAAATGGACGACCATAAATTTGGGGGTCAAGGTCAAATTTGAATGCGGCAATGAATTCCCCACCCCTTCAGATTTCTAATTACCTATAAACCACACTCATCAGATCTCGCCTACCTGGCAGTTTTGAGATATCTGCCATATTACAAGACTTTTTGGACACCATGTATAGTAAGGTTTGAAAATCTTTTTCCATCCTTGACTAGATCAACCTTGAAATTAGCAGTATTCGTGAGTAAAATCGTCAATTTTGATAACCTATTAAGGTGACTGGAGGATGGGAGTACAAGTTGTAAAATTTTTCCTGAAAACTATGAATAAAGTAGTTTTCAGCTGTTGAGAAATAAAATTTGTGTTTCGTACCTTTCTCCTGAATTTTTCATTTACGAAGATTTCAAGGTCAAATATCTCAAAAGGGGGACCAGGTAAAAGATTGTTTTTTTTTTACCGCGATACCCTTTCTAGCACTCAACAAAACTGTAAGCTTCGGTTTGGGGATCCAAAAAGTTCTGAAATGGTAGCAAGCACTCAAACATATGAAATAATATTTTAAAAATTAAAAATTGAAATGTTATTTCTGGTTAAAATATAATTTTCTAATTTTATTATTAATAAATCCCATATAGCATGTCGTCCCATCTTGCTGAAAGTAGCCCTGTATCAAATCCTTTTCATAAATTTGTTCAACAAACTCCTTGAAAATCCTGATATACTGGTTCAGTTTGTTTCAGTAGAAAATGGAGCTACTGTTCCCATCTTGGAGAATATTCCAGCATTTGCTGTGATGTTTTGTGCTCTACGTCGTTCAAAGTATGTGTCATGAAATTTTTATTAATTTTTATGGTCTAGTAGAAGATAAAAAATAGGGATATGCGTTGGGGATTTAAAAAAATGGTGATTAAAAGCGGGTCATAAAATGCGGTTTAAAACTTCCACAAGCTGCTTTATTATTTTGCATTGCCTGTTTAATTCTGCGTTTGCATTTTTAATTTTGAATAATTACATTTTAGCATTCGCAAAAGAGCTATAACATAATAATAAATAATTAAATTTCTTTGTGTGTATATAAGACCTTTTAAGAAAAGATTTTATCCTTGAACGTTAAATAGGTCAAAGGCTACGCTCGTTTCATGAATTTGTTTGCCCCTATTTTAGCAATTGTGTCTTTTGAACGCATTTTAAAGCTTTATTCTCTGCTCCTTGTACTGAAAATAAATAAGTTCTGGAATAAGTTTATATGATGCAATGCTAATGTCGACATTGAAAAAGATAACGCAATGTCCGTGTAATCCTGTGTTTATCATTACCGTGTGGGAGGAATTAAATATTGAAAAATCAAAACTTGAACTTAGACCTTTTGAATTAAAAGCAAATTTTGAATGCTACGTGGATATTTGAAATTTCGTAAGTCTAGACTACACAGCGAGGCAAAGCCTAGATCTTAATGCAAATATGTTTGTCTATTAATGATCTCATTACTGTTGAGGAATTAAATTTTGCATTTATGATTATGAAAGATTCTCTCTAGTATGTAGGATTCTTTGTCAGCCCTTTTCTGCTCTCGTCTCTTAATTTTGTTTATTTTATGTTTTTTAATGGAATTCTTAGAAGGTAAACATGCAAATAGTGTTTGTCTGTTGTGTTAGGATCCGCTCATTTCCTATGTGAGCCCTCTTATCAAGCACTTTTCGTGATTTACTGGCATTTATATCAATCATTATCGTTGTTGCTTTCCCTTCCCTTTTGATAGGTGTTCCGAGAATTTATTGGTGTTCCCGGAAAATTATTTATAGACTCAAGTGAGAATTGAAATTGAAACGCCGATTCATTATATTGGGATTCTTTGAGACATTTTTTTTTCTTAAAAACAAAATTTACACAAATAAAAATCGCATTCATCTTTTTCAGTTTTTAGTTTTTTCTTACTTACTTACTTACTTACTTACTTTTCAAACCCGCTTATCCGTTAGGGTCGCGGGGGGCAGCAGCCCTATGGAGGATCTCCAGCGATCGCGATCTTCCGCCATCAGGCGCATGTCCTCCCTGGTAATATCCAAGCGACTCGAACCCAGATTCTCCAGGTAGTCTAGCCACCTGGTTCTAGGCCGACCCCTTGGTCTCTTACCCACCGGCTTGGAAAATAACAACTGCCTAGGAAGACTAGTTTGCGGCATCCGAATCACGTGGCCATACCAGCGCAACTGAGACCTCTCAATGCGGAGAAGTAGCGGCTCAACACCTAAAGATTCCCTTATTGTATTGCTGTACACTCTATCTAGTAGGGTAACACCTGCAACACCTCTCAGAAATCTCATTTCGGCCGCTTGTACCCGAGATCGCACTCTTTCGGTCATTACCCAAGCCTCATGACCATAGGTGAGAATGGGGACAAAGATGGATTTGAAGACGGAGAGCTTAGCTTTGTTACTCAGCTCGCGTTTCGTTACCACGGATCGCCACAGTTCACGTCTGACACAGCTTGCTGCACCGATCCGAGCATCCAATTCTTTCTCCTGCCGTCCATCACTCGTGAATGCAATCCCGAGATACTTGAATTTCTCCACCTGTCTCAATGAGGCTCCACTAACATGGAGAGCGCACTGAGCAGGCTGTCTTGAAAGGACCAGAACCTCGGTTTTAGCCACACTGATCTTCATCCCAGCTTCTTCACATTTGGCTGCAAGCCGGTCTAGTGCATGCTGAAGGTTCGTGCGAGAAGACCCAAGGAGGACAAGGTCGTCAGCAAAGAGCAACCTCTCCACCAGGCAGTCGCCCACACAAACACGCTCATCGCCTCGGCTGCCCCTGTCTATCCAGTCCATAAAGATAATG
Source organism: Rhysida immarginata (assembly GCA_023313115.1). Taxonomy (NCBI): domain Eukaryota; kingdom Metazoa; phylum Arthropoda; class Chilopoda; order Scolopendromorpha; family Scolopendridae; genus Rhysida; species Rhysida immarginata. Next base: position 262,253 of record JAHWFO010031202.1, on the reverse strand, counting down.
AACAAGATGGGCGACAGTACGCACCCTTGGCGGAGTCCAACACCCACGGTGAACGGTCTTGACTTAATGCCATTTATCCGGACACACATCTCAGAGCTTTCGTACAGAGACATGATAGCAACCAGTAATTGCCCATCCACTCCATACTCTTGCAACACTTGCCAGAGCTTCTCCCGAGGAACTCTGTCATATGCTTTTTCGAGGTCCACAAAGCAAGCGTAGACCTCTTTTGCATACTCCCAGGATTTCTCAAAGATTTGCCTTAGAGCAAAGATGTGATCCGTCGTGCTTCGGCCAGGTCGGAAACCACACTGCTCCCCTGACAGTTTGGAGTCGACTATTTCCCGACTTCTCTTCTCCAGACACTTAGCGTACACTTTCCCAGGAATGCTGAGCAAAGAGATGCCTCGATAGTTGTTGCAATCTCTCTGGTCTCCCTTTTTGAAGATAGGGATCACAATTCCTGTCTGCCATTGCTTAGGGGCCTGTCCAGATATCCAAGCAACCTGACACACTCGAGTCAGCCACAGGATACCATCCTGATTTAAGGCCTTTAACATCTCGGACCGGATTTCATCATCACCTGCAGCTTTGCCAGTCTTCAGGGACTTAATTGCCCATCTGACTTCTGTTTCAGTGATACTACCGTGACTATTCTCCGCTCCAAGGTGCATCTCGTATGTCTCAGTTGTTGTCGTCACCGGATTAAGAAGAGATTCAAAGTATTCCTTCCACCTATGCAATACGCTCTCCTCCGTTTTCAGAAGCCTCCCATCTGAACTCTTAATAGTTTGTGATGAAAGAGACTTCTTTCCACGGAGGCGGCGCACGGTCTGCCAGAACACCTTGTTTGCCGAACCATAGTCTGCCTCCAATTTCTCCCCGAACTTCTCCCAGGTCTTGGCTTTAGCTGTTGATACTGTCTTTGCTGCTGCTTTTCGCGCCTCAGTGTACCGCACTCGGCTCGAAGTTGACTTATTTGCAAGCCATAGCAAATAGGCTTCCTTCTTTGCCTTGACAGCTTCTTGGACTTCACCGTTCCACCACGCAGTCCTTTTCTCACCGCCCTGCGCCACACTCAGCCGCTTACGACCACAGCACAATGCAGCCGAAGTAATCACAGCAGTTTTAAACAACTGCCACTCCTCTTCAACAGTACCACGATCACTGGGAAGTTCTTTGAAACTTGAAGATATGTTATCTGCAAAGGTCTTCCTCACAGCTCTATCCTCCAGTGCCTCCCATTTGATGCGCCAAGTTTGTCTGAACCTAGTATTTCGCTTGGTTGGCATGGATTCAGAGAACCGCAAAGTGCAGACAACAAGGTGGTGATCAGTTGATAGTTCTGCCCCTCTTCTCACACGAGTATCCAACACTGATCGGAATAAGTCAGCTGAAACAATTACAAAATCAATCAGTGACTTCTGGTCCATTGCATCCCTGTACCAGGTATACTTATGGACATCCCTGTGCTGGAAGAAGGTGTTTGTGATGGAAAGTCCATTGTTGCAACAGAGATCCAACAAGCACCTCCCATTCGCATTTAAATCGGGGTCACCATTCCTCCCAATCACGCCTTTCCACGTTTGGTCATCAGCCCCTACGTGTGCATTGAAGTCGCCCATCAGGATGACAGAATCTGCACTCCCTCTCCTGCTAAGAGCAGCATCAACTTCATCTAGAAAAAGTGGGTACTCTGTGACTGCATTCGGAGCATATGCAACGAATAGAGAGAGAGACCGTTTCCCTATCTGAAGTCTCAGGAGACACAGTCTTCCACCTAAGGGGGTCCAATCTGCAACATAATCTGCCAGCCGGGGACTTGTGAGTATCCCCACTCCCGCCTGGGCAGTCATGTTAGGGTCGACACCAGAGTAGAAAAGCTTCCACCCTCCTTCTAAGTCCACAGTTCCAGAACCCGGACGTTTCGTAGAGGTAATACCTATGATATCCAGTCGATACCGTTTGGCTTCCTCCACTAACTCTGATTCTTTTCCTGTCATGGAGAATACATTCCAAGTGCCAATTGACAGCACCCAATCCCGTTGTCGCTTTACCAGTTTCTCCTCCTGGGTAAAGGCATGCGCTGCCCCCGACCGCTTCCCCAAGCGCATAGCGGCGAAGTCTTAATAAGTCTTATTGATGAATCAAGGATGATGATGATGGCGATCGATTCGCGTTTGTGTGCGTGCCTTGCAGGGAAGTCGCTGACGTCACGGGGCAGGCGGCGCTTTCGTGGCGCCTCAATAACTTAAAATGTGCGTCTTGCATGTTAAATGTCGCTGAAAATGACGCTTCATAAAGCTGATGTTTCGACTCCCCTTTCTGATGTGGACATTTTTATTGTTAAGAAGACTAAGGCATATAAGGTTGTAAATGCATTGGTCGATATCTTCAGTCGATGGCGAATGCTAAACATAGACTGGAATAATGGTAGCAACTATTTTAATGTAATTATTTGCTTTCTGTTGTATTAGTTGTGGTAAAACAAATAGTTTCTTCGAGGGTTTGGTTCCTGCCTTCAACTCATAATCTCCGTGGCCACGGTTTTTGAAACTTCGCAAATCCCTCGATCATAAGCGCTCACCCAACCGCGTCAAGAGCAGAGACACCAAACCGTCCAATTTCTCTAACTTAATCCCATTCATTATTTTTTTTTCTTAAAGAAAAATAAAAAAAAATTGAATAATCCTTCATTTTCTTAAAAGACGGATTAATACGTCCTGATCGATTGCGTATTCAATATTTAAAGTAGTGGTATAGAATAAAATCGTACGGCGCAGTTCACTGGGGGACAAATTGAACTTGATCAACGATGAATCTTATTGCGAGGTCACGCATATTTATACAGAACTCTCATTAATCGTTTTGTATTTGTGGGTATGTTTGGACTTGGAAGAAGATTGAATTTGGTTTGAATTGACAGTAATGTTGAAGATGAGTGGATTCGGTCAAATCCAAATCAGGTGTAAGTAATCTGACTTAAGCTTAACATTACAAGGAAAGATGTCACTAGAATCTGGTCAAGAAATTATTAAATTACGAAAATTGAACTGTGCGGGAAAATTTGGCGTTTTCTTTGTGCCTGCCATTGAATGACGAAACTGTGAAATCTGTAGTGAATTTTTTGACAACCGTTTGAAAGAGTGTTTGATTAGAAGAAAAAAATATCTAACACTTAATAAATAAAATTCTATATTTTGAGCAACAATTATTTGATTTATTTAAAAATTTCGCACAAAAACGTTTATGAAAAAAACTTTGCTACAGATTAATCACAGTTTCGTCTTTCCATTGGCAGCTACACGGAATCCGCCATATAATTTCTTCTAGTAGCCACACGGAATCCGCCATTTTGAATTTTGCAAGTTTGGCCGCAGATTCATACTCGGAGGTCATATATTTTTGTAGATTTGATAATTTAAGAAATATTCATCAATGGCTCTGCAAAAAATATGTTTAATGTTCTTAAGGGTGGATGTTTTCGTGGATTTAGTGGTTTTTGTTTCTTTACATTGTGTCTTAAGTGTGCACAGCTTCTGACTTCTTCTGTATCCCCCTAATTTCGTATTTTATTATAAGGAGCTTGTGGAAGAACATATATAAGGATGTACACTGTGTCTGATGTCGACAAGATCTTACTTGGCTGCTTAGAGCTGTGTAGTGCAAGGTGGCACTATCTGGAGAGAAGATGAATTCTGTGTTCTACAATTTCATGAAACAAAATCTGTTACAATCGTACGACGACAGTGGAGAGGGGAAAATTTAGAAACTGCCTCAAACAGAGAAAATCATTCTTAAAAGATACGAAACAGTTTGTGGCTAGACCATCGGTATTTGGGTAGAATTAGAAGTTTTCACTGATACTCTTACATAGAGCATCCCTAACTGCTTCCAAGTATAAAAAATCGGGTTTATTTTGTATATGTAACTTTTAATGTACGGTCGTATCAGTTTGCAACAAACGAGACGATTCCTTTTTTGAATCGGGAGTACTTTTTGAATCGCCCGTAGTATTGTTTGAATTCTAGACACAGCACTTCGTGTGCTTCAACATTAATCTAGTCCATTCTCATGTTTTAAATTTTATTTAACACAACTAATTTATTCATGATAATGTCCTAACTTCATATTCAGTTAGGCAGTGTGTGCGTTGATTTTTTTATAAAGTGTTAAAAGGGCATTATCGTTGACCTGTATATAGAAGAGAAATTGCTGAATTGCCTACTCTCTCTGAGAAGTAGAAGTGGCTATTTTTCGAATGCATCTGTAGTACGTATAAACATTTTTTAATAATCTCTGTTATTTTGAACTTGCTAAAGTGCGCTTCATTAGCGAGAAGTGTTGACTGATGCGTTGAAAAGTGCTGATGAAGTGCAGACCTCCTCTTTTGCAAATGGTGTGGCCTTCATCAGACAAAACATGAGAATGGAGAGAGAAGGGGCAACGGGAATTCCTGGGGGTGAATACATTGAGAGTTGTATGGAAAACGCTCTTTGAAAGCTCAAATTACTTCCTTCATTTGGCCTCCAGTACTGCGAATACGTTCGTGTTGAACTAATAGTCTGTTCATCAAGGAGGGCGGAGTTTTGATTTTTTTATTTTATTATTATTTTTTCTCTTCTTATTTTGTTGCATTATTATGATTTACGAGGGTTAAATTGCTTTTTTTATTTTTAAATTGCAACCTTCGCATAAATTACAATTTGAACGCGCTGAATACTTCCTGCTTGTACCGCCGAACGGAGGATGAACTTTAAATGGCGAATGGAAAGTTAGCGTTGTTGGAGGCGGTTGGGTAATCGAAGGGGAATTCTGGGATATGTTTATCTCTCTTATTGATTAGAATCGGATACAGTAGAAAAAGGAAGAAGAAGAGAGGAGATGATGATGCCCGAGAGGAGAAGCCGTCGAACGCTGAGGGAAGCAACATCCGGGCAATTCTCTCTCTGCAAATGTCAAAGGTCACATGGGTGTCGATCGCTCGCGTTTTCTTCTGTTTTCTCTTGTTATTACGAAGAGAAAGAGGAGAGGCAAGCAAGGTTTTTCTCTTTCCTCTCACCCACTTTTCTTCTGTACTTTTTGTTCATTTCGTATCTTTTGTGTGGGTTTTTTTCTTTTTTTTTTTTTTTTTTTTTTTTTTGTAACTCCCATCTCGAGGCCCATTCGCTGGCGTCTAATCTCGTCTGGAGCTGTAAACGGACTCCTCCGAGTCGTTCTTCCATCCATTCGACAAAAGGAGTGCAGTCTCCTCCTTTTGCATCGGCTGCCTTCTCCCTTCTCCGCTTTTAATCCATTTATTATGACAAACGGGCGGTTGCAGAGAGTGACTGCAGTTCTCCGGAAAGCAATCGCGGCGCACTCTGCTGTTAAAACGACTCAACTCCGTCCGATCATGGCTGCTGTTGTTGTTGGAAAGTGAAAGTTCCCCATTGCAGATAGTACTTATCAACGCTTGCTCCTCCTGTATACGCTTCTTCCCCCCCAATTTCGCAAGATGAATAAAGACAACAAAATTGCTTTTTTTTTCTCCTTGTGTCACCAAAATGTGAAGGGCAAAATGTGAAGGATTATTTATTTTCCCATATTTGCATATACATTTGTCATTGAAGTTTATTTTCTTAGAAACTCTTTTTCGTGCAAAGTATATTTTATTATTTTCCATTTACATTAAATATATATATTTCTTTAAAAAAAAATATAATAAAAGTCAATTTTGTTGTTTCGTTTTGTCGCTAGACCGCGCTCCACGACCGAAGTGGAGACGCCCAACTCGTCGGTTCGGTCAATTTGATTAGATAATTATGCTGTTTCTTGAATGTGTTCCCTTGCGACGAGTTAAAGTCGATTGAAATTACCTAAGGCTTCTTCTTTGTTATAAATAATAATGCACCCCAAAAAGCTCCAATTAAATGTTCTGATGTTAGTTAAGGCTAAAGGAAAAAGGTAACGATAGAGCGCCCTTTGTCATTTTAAAATGTCACTCGCTATTTTACTTATGTGGAAGGTGCGTTTTTCGGTAAAAATATTAAAATATATTTCTTTGGAATATCAATTAAAATGGCAGGTTTAATTGCTTAGACGTTTTAATTTCAAATTGTCGATTCTTTGGATTTTCAGCGGTAGACTTCACTGCACAGCTTGTTTTAATGGATTACTATTAGCTCGAATTGTTATTTTCTGTAATGTTTAGAAATTAATTAAATATACACATCTGTTATGTTTTTAATATTAATAAACGTTTAATTAATTAAGAGCTCAAAGTTGAAGTAAACAAATTGGTAATAGTTATAGTAATATAAAATTTGCATTTCTTCGGATATTACTGTAACGTTATCAAAGAGATGCACAAACGGAAAAGCAGGAACAAAATTTTCAAGTTTTAGATTTTTAAAATATGTATAATAACAATGGTCTGGAAAAGAGAGATATCACAAAGACATGAGCTTTTGTAATTTAAATTAACTGTTACATGTATAATTTTTGACCTTGATTGCTTACAAAATCATAGAAAAGTCTTGGGTGATCATTTTATCATGTAACCTGGCAATCTCATGTGTTCAGTATTATGTGCTTAATAGGAAAAAGAGATACGGATAACAAATCACAACAAATGGTGTATGTTATTCTAGCACTCCAAAATTAAATTAGTTATTAGCAAATAATAAAAGTTATTATAATTAATGTAACATACCAAAATTAATTAACCTATCTGGATACATTTTGTAATGAATGAAAAACGGCAATTTTTCCAAACGCTAATTAATTATCAAATCGCAAACTTCGGGTTTTTTTACCCGGGGAGAGGGATCTACAGTTTCGAATCTGAAGCTGAGAGTGGACATTTTGAACACACCGCTGCTCTATAGAGTTACACGGTGTTCGTCTTTTAAATATGCTTGTAACTACAATAGAAAAGTTAAACTGTTTTTAAAAATTATAAAAATATTGGTAATTAAGTTAAGTTTTACTGTCTAAATAGAAGTTTAAGGTAGAAATGTATATTTTCCACAATAGATTTCCATAGGCTAGTCATGCTTATTGACACCACAAGAGGGCTACACGGTTCTATGAAATGCCATTATGTGGCTTGTGATCTGGAGAGTGATGTCTTTATTTTATTGGCCTACCACTCTCTAAGAGTGAAGGTCTGTGTGTTCGTTTCAGAAACTCAATTTTTTTTTTTTTTGCTGAAATCGACTTAGAAACTCATGATTCGAAAAGATATGTTGAAATTTTGAAAAAAAAAATTTCCATCTGTTCGTATGTATGTATAGTCCTCATCAGATAAGTTAAACCTTGTAGATCTATGGTTATTCTTGAAGCTAAAATGGGAGGCAAGAGGATGAAAAAAATCTGATGTAGTGCAGGGAAGTACTAGTACTTCATCAGATTTTTTTTCATCCTCTTGCCTCCCATTTTAGCTTCAAAAATAATCCTAGACCTTCAAGGTCGAGGTTTAACTTATCTGATGAGGACTATACATGTACGTATGTGACCAATTTTGTGCAGCCAACTCTTCTGAAACGGCAAATAGCAGAACCAAACAAAAATTATACATACAGGAAACCCTAAATTGTGCCTTAGCGTGTATTTTATGTCAACTGGGTAAGCCTTTTTCGAGATTTTAATTTTTTTCTAAAAATTAAGAAACGGCTGTAGCGTTTAAACCAGCGAACTAAACTAAATAAACTCGACATGTTCGTCCTCCTCTCATTAAGGTGATTTGTTTTTTGTAAATGACTTGTTTGGCTATGATGAGCCATTTTGGAGTTATTAAATATCCCCCCCCCCCCCCCGCCCCCCCCCCCCCCCTCAACGTGGGTTTTGTTTTTTTTTTTTTTATGTCACACTTAGAGGGGTTCTCAAAGTATGCATTGACGCACTTTTTATGGAAATGGGCTAAGCTTTTTTTTTTTTAATGGGAAATGGAAATTAATTTTTTTTGGTAAAAATGAAAAAAATGGCAGAAGCATTCATTTCGTTGCCCCAAACACAATGTAAACGACATAAACAGCTTCCTCTTATTGAAAAATACAATTTTCTTTTTTTGAATCCGTATCATTATTTCGTGGTAGGCCTGTGCGAATATACTATTCCGCCATACAAATTTATTTTTTATTATATAGGCACATTGAACTTACGACATGTCTCGTTCGTGTAATTAATAATTTTAATTTTATTTTAAACTTTCCAGAAAAGACACGTTTACGGGTTCAAATAGTAGTCAACAAATATTGTCTTCAGAATACTCCCAAACAAAATCCCAAATGACACCTTTAGTAGTCAGTTGGATTAATTCAGCTTCCTGTCTAACTAAACCTCGTTTGTCCGCAGCTTTGTCAGCTTAAGCATTCGTCTTCTCTAAATTTCTTTTCCTTTTCTCTTCTTTCCTTGATGAGAAAGTAAGGAGAGGACTTTTGCGAAGTTTGTGTCCGAACATCGTAAAAGCTTTGATTTGTTACGGAATGGCCCGTTTGGGGATTACTCCGCCCCTCCTTGTCAGAGATTTTTCGGTTGGGTGTGGAGCGTTGGCCTCGAATTGACAGCCCCCTCTACTCCTTCCTTCACTCTGATTGGTCGGTTCATCGTCCTCAGTCTATCCTTAAGGGCCCTACGATGAAACGCGCTTAGGCTTCTCAAGTGAAAAAGGTTGCAAGCGCAAATGGAGGCCGAAGCCTCGAAAGTGCCCGGAGAATTAAGCCCTGGTTTGGCAACGAAAGTTTCAATTTTTTAATTTTATTTCATTTTGAATGCATTGTTTGTAATTATATTGTATGAGCTATTCACATGAAAATCGTTGTTCTAAATATGAGAGAGTTGCTCAGCAGAAAATGAAGACAGGGAAACACGGAACTCGTTGTTGTATAAGAATGATATAAAATCGTTAGGGTACAACAAAGAGTACACGAAATGGATGTCGGCATTCTATTTGACTCAGCCTTATTTGGCTTCGAGCCAAGTAAAGGTTGCCGACTCCTGGGTTTATCCGATATTATTCAGTGTAAAAGAGAGCAATAGAGGGTCAGCCGTGTCACAATTAGACGCATGGATTTCTGTGATGCAGTAGCGAACAAAGTGTAGTGAAAGAATGGTAGAAGAATGATTAGATCCTTTGAAGATAGACGTGGGTTGCAAATTCCTGGAGAAAACTCAGAGATTGATGTCTGTTTTTTATGTCAAAAAGACGTTTTCTGTATTCTAAAGGCAATGCCGGCCACCATTTTGCGTTGTTGTTGCCTCAGAATGAAGGCTTTGCGTTTTCCGATTTTGGTTTACCAATTAGCTAGTTATTGAAATTTAATAAAAGCTAGTGAAATAGAAATTTCTTCATTTTATTGGCAATAAAATAGTTTTGCCCAGTGTTCAGTGTGTCTCGAAAAAGACCTAAACATAATCTCATCGGTTTTACATTTACATATAACGGTTTGTGGTTACATGTGGAGGGCTTTAAATTTTTAAGCCTATTGAAAACTGTCTGACATAATTCATCCACCTTAAACTATTATTTAAAAATTTTTTTATAATTTTGTTTTCATTTCTGCCAATTATTTGTTGACTGCGTGTTTAAAAATAATTTTAATTGACTAAGAGAAGGTGGCTTATTTGTGAGTCTGCGTTCACGTTGTGCTTCCTGTTTCACTAATAAAAAATTTATTTTAACTTTTAATAGGGACAAATTCATATGAAAAAGAGACGAACATGAAGGTGATACTTCAGTCTATAATGTAAAATCAAAATGAATATAATAGGCAACGGCCGTTTCGGTTTTACACCATTATCAAGCCATCTTCATAGATTTATTGAAGATTTAAAAGATGGAATTTATTGAACAACTAAGCGTGATTTAAAAGAACAATGGGTTAAACGAAATATCACGAAAGAAATTATTAGGTAATTATACAATTATTTATACTCTGTTCAACGAAAGAAAAACTGGGCGTGTCTAATTAAATTTCCGATTTCAATTGTTAGACATTGTTGCTAAGTAAAATTAACAATCACTAATAATTGAAATTAGAAATTTAACTGGACACACCTAGTTTTTCTTTCGTTGGACAGAGTATAGGTAATAAATCACTGTCAGGATAATTCTCAATTATTAGAATTCCACCCGTCATATGACGGGTGTCAACCGTACGGGTTGAAGGGTAAAGAAATGAAAGTGTTGCAGAATATCAGTAGTTTTCAAAACTTAATATTCTGCAACAATATAGGCTACTATTCATCTGCCACGACCTACTATATTATTACAGACCTGTTTTACTGAATAATTTCCATTGTTGCTTTTCGCATTTCTCAATTTTGCCATGGCGCTGCTTAACCCCCCTCCCTGTTTTTGCCAACTGAGATAAACAAAATGTAGTGCAAACAAAATAAAAAAATACATAACGTATTAAATTTTTTTTGCATAGAATCTTTTATTTTAAAGGGAAGTTAAATAGCGAATAAAAGGAAACCTAAATTTGGTTAATGAAATGAATGCTTATACAGTTTATTTTTAACGTCACTAAAAAGTCATCTGACCATCTTAGTCCAAGCAACAATGTAACCGAAAACCGATGGGATTTCAACAATGCCAAGTGACGTAATGCCATGGCTTTGTATAGATCGCGTCGGCTTCGGTTAAGCCACGGCCGTCTATATCTATCAGGCCTGACAACTGAAGATTGATGATGTCATGCTAGAGGTCGGTTGCCATGGGAACCCCCTTCTCAACGGAAATATTTTAACAATGAAATACTTTAATTGATGACAAATTACGTTTAATCAAGTTTAACGAATACTCCAGTATTTCAATGTTAAAGTATTGCCGTTGAGAAGGGGGTTGACAGAGAGAGAAGAGAATTATAGGATTAGATCCTCTAACTTTGACAAAGGATAACCTCTATCCAAAACGTCAGCTTTTTTTCAGGATCTTACCATTCTGTGTTAATTTTTATTACTTATTATCTTTATTCCAGGGTTCTTGCGTCTTGTCCTTCTTTTCTTTTACATCCGTCACAACCGTCACAATTTTTAGGATAATTTGAGGGGGAAAAATAAATACCAGTATTTAACAGTTGATAATAAACTGACAGACCGAATGTCATAGGGACTAAACAAATGAATTTATTTCAAAAATATTGACCGTGGTGGTTCAAGCAATTATCCCACTGTGATACCAGACGTGAAATACCCTTCTCATAGAAGGGCTTGGGTTGTTGTTTGAACCAATTCCGAACCGCCTCTTGCACTTTCCCGTCCGTATGAAATCTGCGTCATTACTGCGGATTGACTTTGATTTTTTGGATGGTGGTGATCCTGGGTGTTTCCATTGCAGACTTTGGCGCTTGGATTCAGGTTCATAATGATGGTGCCAGCTCTCGTCCCCGTGACAATTCTTGATAAGAAATCCTCATCATCATGATAGCGCTCCAAAGAGTCCAATGAAATGGCCATGCGGAAGGCTTCCTGTGCTGATTCCAAATGAGGCATCCATTTTGAACACACTTTGTGGTACTGTAATGTTTCCGTGATATTAGGGTGAACAGTTCCAACATTCACATAAACTTCTGCAGCGATATTGGACTGTGTGTTCCCTTGCGTATCTTCTCATCACACCACCAGGCGCGACACCTGCACCCTTTAGCGGCACATACACGTATACAACATTTTCACTTACATGTGCCCTCCATAAATTTCGCTAAGATTCTGAACAACAGGATACAAGTCTGTACAAGTCTGCGGCTGAAGATTATTGAATACGCCTCATAGATAAGCATAATATTCAAGTGAAGTTAAGATTAAAAACTTATAATTAAAAAAAATGTTTAATGCATAGTTTAAATTTAAATCAATTTTTTAAAATGTTACACAGGGGGACTATTTCAAAAGAGGTTTCGGTGTTTACTAAATTTTGATTTTTTTTTTTTTTTTTTTTTTTTTTTTACTTTAAATTCAATATTTTCTACGAGAGAAATTTTACGAGAGTCTCTTTCCATTCTGAGGATTTAAATGGTGTCTTTCATTTGTAAAAATGTATTTTGAGAGTCGAGGATATGTTGGTCAAAGTTGGATTCATTGAAAAATCTTAACTCCACTTGGATATTATGTTTATCTATAAAATTTATTAGCAATTTTTAAATATTTATTTTGTTTCTTAATGGCCTTCAAAGTATCCTGGAAAATAGTACAATTCACAATATAAAATCTTGTTTCTTTAGTGACACTTACTTTTAATTTGTTATTTATTTAAATCACGTTCAGTTTGTCATTAAATTCCATCTTTTAAATCTTCAGTTCCTCTATGAAGATGGCTTGATATTGGTGAAAAACCGAAACGGCCGTCGCCTATTATATATACTTCTGATTTTATTTTATTGATTAAAGTATCACTTAAAAGTTCGCCTTCTTTTTAATTTATTATGTAGTGATACCTTTTACTTTACAAATTCCTAATTGTTGTGGATTACTAAAGCTGAAAAAAAAGTCTTGAGAGCTCCTAACACAAATCTATTCTGGTTAAATGAGAGTTGATTTAATAATTAAAAAAGCATTCTGAGTTGGATTAATGAAAATATAGTATACCAGGTAAGTTCAAGAGAAAAACGATGTTGAGTCTTAAATAACATTCCATCCTTGTTTAAGCCATGAAGTTTTCTTTAAAAAAAAACTCCAACGAGTTTAGATAGAAGGAAACATTGATTTTAGGCTTAGCCGATTCCTCTAATCCTACTTGATTTCTGGAAAGAGGTAACTTTGAAGGGCGAATTAGCAATTGGAAGAAGAGCGCTTTTTTCGACGATTTTAATCTCGGGTCAGACCTTCAGAAATGTAATCAAATGGACTGAGCTTTGAATCGGTATGTATTTTCGTATTTCATTTGATATCTTAAGGACGTTTATTTCATTTTTTTAATCAAAATTAACCAGCTCTGAGGAAACCCGTTTCCGATTAAATCTTCCGTGAAGCATCGAGCGCTCCCTTTTGCTCGTCTTCGCCGATGGGAGATTTTTTCCTCAGTTTTCTTCAGCTGTTATTTCACTTTTTTTTTTCTGTTCACTTTTGTGCGTATCGGTCTCGGTCGCTCATTGGTGGAGACGTTAGCGGCGCCCGGGGACCTAGCTGCCTCGATTCAACGACTTCTGCCTTTGTTATAAAGGAGAAGAATAAAGTGAGGGAGGATGAGATCGAGTGAGGAAGAGGAGGAGGAGAAAAGAATAGGAAAAAAAAATCTTTTTAAAGGAGTGGTTTGGGAGACGGAGATCTTGTTTATATTCTCAAGGGGAAGTATTAGGGAGAAATAAAAAGAAGCGTTTTCGACGCTGCTAATGACGGCCGTCTCTCACCCGCCATAGAACAGAAAGCGGAGGTTTGCGGGAGAAAAATATTGCGACAACTATTTTTCGCTTTCCCTTTCCTTAAATGGGATCATTCGGGAAGTTTAATTAAATCACCGCTTTGCTTTTTGGTTTGGTTCAGCTTCAGAGTCCCTATCTCTCTATTTCTCTCTCTTGCTTAGCTTTTTCTTTGTTTTATTTTTTTCTTTGCGTGTTTGTTCTCGTAGATCGCTTTCAGATTGTTTTACAACGAAGCGGAATGCGCGACGAGTTAATTTGAATGCTGAAGAGGACTGGATTGGAGAAAATGCTTCGGGCGAATGGGTGAAGGGGAGGGGGGGAAGCTACTGCGTAAGCTGTTTTAGTCAATTATTTTAGCTTTTACTTCTCGAAGCTTTTTGAGATAGGTGTCAGCTGCCTGTGTGTATGTTGAGGAGAGTGTGATTTCTCCTAGTGATAACGTCGTAATCGAATGCCAGATCCGTTCCTAATGACACTGGATCGACTCTATGGCACTCTTGACGAACCCTTCAACCCACTGAACTCGTGTTCTTCGTCTTTCAAGAGTTATTTGAGGTGTTGGCATCGATAGAGTCATTGACTGAGAGTGGTAAATGGACTATTTTGGTTAAAAAGTAACAGGAAGGAACTAATTTTTTAAATCTATCAGGTGCATTACTCAAGCCTCCTATTTAAGAGGAGTCACAACAGGAATAGTATTAGATTTGACTACTTGCGCTGACCGCGAACAATAGTTTCTTTATTTTTGACGTGTTAGCTATGTCACGCGAAATCCTTGATTATATAGGTCGAGAGCGATTAAAGAGTTTAATAAGTAATGAAGCGCAGTTTTATTGTAGCTCCCAACAGGCTTTTAGGCATCGCAATAAAAGAAGGCTAAACAGCACAGATGAGGAGGAAATTTCCATGTTCCACTGGGAGTTGACCCCGCGACACTAGAGTTGCAGAATGAGCTAAACATTAGATATACCTTCCAGATAGCGTGTTGGTTTTCTCTTGCACGAATAATAGCCTGTTAACGTCGTGGCATCGAAGCCTCGGAAATAGTCACAGCATGACATTGTTGAACCATTATCGATAATACCGTTCTAGGCGTTGATCTCCGATTCATGCCTCCGACGTTTCGACCAGCCGCATGCCACAAAGATTTAAATTCGGGACCCTTGCGGACTATTGTCGAAAAATGTTCTGCAGTTGATGATCCTGAATTCAGAAGTGTTTTTCAAGGATTTAATTTTATTTTTGGGGATACTTCTTCTAATTCCCAGAAATTAGTTAATAAATCATTAACTTTACTTCCTGACATTACAAAAAAGCGAAATATCACTCTTTGAAATGTTAAATGCATCATCAATATACAAGGTGGGCCAAAAGTCTGTTACCACCCATACAACTTCAAAACGAGTGGATATACAACAAATCTGTTGCAGGCACTTATAGCAAGTTAGGGCTAAACAATGGTGGTGTCAAATTTGACCTTTGACCTCAAATTTTGCACCTTGCAACCGTTACAGGTAGAGAAAATTTTCCAATTGTACAGTTGTAGAGCTCAAAACGCTGATTTTAACAAAAAAAATTTGAAAATAAACGTAAAAATAAACCCACTACAACAAAATGAAATTTCAGTGCTCAAGATTGTAGTGTCCTTCTGTATCAATGCATAACTGTGTACGGTATTTCACAGTCATGATGGATGTTATGTCTATACAAGCTTGCTGAATTCGTTGTTTCAAATCATTTACTGATGATGGTACAGTGGCATACACCTTGAGCAAAGAAATTAGTTACAAGGTGCAAAATTCGAGGTCAAAGGTCATATTTGACACATTATTGTTTAGCCCCCTACCTAACTTCCTATAAGTTGCTTGCAACAGATTTGTTATATCTCCACTCGTTTTAAAATTGTATGTGTGGTAACAGACTTGGCCCACCCTGTATACACCCATATTAGATGGTAGCAGCTCGATATATTGTGTTACGGAAACGGACTATAAACTTCAGGATGCGAGAAATTCATAGTGGGTGTACCTGATCACTTGCAGTGATATAAGCTCATTCGGTACAACTGAAAACGGTTTATTTAGCCATACGAAAGG
Organism: Rhysida immarginata; assembly: GCA_023313115.1. Taxonomy (NCBI): domain Eukaryota; kingdom Metazoa; phylum Arthropoda; class Chilopoda; order Scolopendromorpha; family Scolopendridae; genus Rhysida; species Rhysida immarginata. Next base: position 246,814 of record JAHWFO010031202.1, on the reverse strand, counting down.
CGCCATTCTGTGTAGAGATTCAGTTTTGTTCTCGATAGTGTGAAGTAAGGCGCAATGTCCGATGACGAGCAGCTAACGATTGACTTTCGTAAACTGGAAATGAACAAGTTCATTTGGGTGTAATTTTCACCGCTGCTGTTTAAGTACCCTATGCTCATCATTGTACATGGTCGCTCACCTTCTGGCTGATTGTTGATACGTCCATTCGTTGACATAGATTACTCAACGTATATCATTGATACGATTGTCCTTTAGAATTAGAATCCTAGGGTTTTCGCCAATATCCATCCACGACCAAAGTTGCTAATGACATCCCATTTATCCATGGCCAAAATTTCGCAACTTTTGTAGTGGTTTTAGATGTACCCTATTTATTGTGGTACAGTGTTTGAGATGGGCATGTTCCGCTCTGCTTGGAGAGTGCCAAATTAAACGTTCTACTACATTATATCTAATGTTTTGTTCAACTAGTGTATATGAAATCCTATTAGTGTCGAAACCTTTGGTGTTGACAGTGGCCACGCTCTGATAGCTGATCTCAAGAAGAGATTGCCATCTTTCAATTAGGAATAACACAAAGAAAAATACGAAGTTTCTCCTACAGTTGTTGCTTCGCAATATGCAGCATATATGTACGCTCTCGCGTTTTAAAATTTTTAATTTCTTTCTAAAATATTCACTTGTTTTCTCTTATTTAGCTTCCTGTTAAGTTTCACCAAACTTCCTAACTTTGCTCAACGCCTTTAGTTGTGATACTTCCAAAATAGAATTAAATCGAATTTTCTTGCGGTGGTTCCATTATTCTTTCTCACCCTACCATCGCTTGGATGTTCGCCCATCTCTCTCGCTTTTGTAGTAGCCTGAGAGGTTTTTTTTTTTTTTTTTTTTTTTTTCTTTCTTTCTTTTCACTTTGAACAACTGCTTGTCAAATGCCAAAATGTTTGTGTGGTGCGTGTAGTTGGTGGATTCGGGTTTCCAGATCGCATCTCGTTTCCCTCGTGCTCTTGTAATAACGAGTGCCACGTTCCTCGACGCTCTCCCATCGCATCGGAAACTTATCGGAAGCATCCGATGACAAGAGGTTGACCGGTGGCGCGAGGCCCCTCGTTCCTGCTGGGCGCGTGATCTGCTTCGACAATGCCGTCATCAGAGGGAGAGGTGGTCGAGGCAAATGGTGCTCGGAGTCGTGCTCGCTTTTAAAATTTCTATTGAGAGAGAGAGAGAGAGAGAGAGATAAATGAACCACAACAACACTTGCACGTTGTTCTTTACTTTTCACGGAGGTTATAGCGCCTCTCTCTAAAGAACACGCGTTAATCTATATTTAATTACGAACTATTATAATCCATTAAGAATAGTGTTTCTCAGCCGAGTGGAGCACCGAGTTAAAACTCAACTTGAAGGCTGCATAAATAATTAAGCACTTGAAAAAGGCTATTATTTTAATTAATTGTGCACATTTGTATATTAAATGGAATTTTATTTTTGTTTATGAATCTTTTAAGGAACAGTTTAGCATGGATCGAGAGAGATTGTTTCAAAATTGGTATGTCGAAGAACAATACGAGAACGATTCAAATGAAACCATTAAATTTGTGATAAAAATTCGTAACGCCGCTTAATTGGGCTGTAACTTAGCTAGTGTTATCCATCTTACGAACCAAGTTGCCAGCTATCACTATAGACATAACTGGGTTAATGCGCGCTTATGCACTTGGTTGCGGCATCCAGTTGGTTGTCGACGACCATGAATCAAGAGCAACTCTTACGGCAGCTAGGAAGTAGAGGAATCATTGGGGTAGCTTGTTTGTTATGATGTGAGAGTAATCAGTCAGCAACCAGCCCTTCTTGTTATTTATCTCGCGTGATCCTGATAACATTTTTCCTGTTTGCCAATTGACCTCTCGTCTTTGGTTTCCAGTTGACCAGGAATGCTACTATTGTAGGGTACAACAATAGGGTTAAGCTGGCTGCCCCTCATGAACCAAAGAAGAATAGCGTTGTGTCATTCGCCTTTTGACCAATAAAAGGGTGAAGTCCATCGAAAGTCACCAACGAATGAAAGCTCGGTATGGTAATGCAAATTTGTCGCTACAAGTGCATAGTGGATTAAGAAATTTTAAACTGCGTGAGATCAGTAGTAGGCGGGCCTAAGCACACTGTGGCAAATTTCAATTCGGAAAATCATGCTTGGTTGATAGCAGCTCTTGGGTGAAATAGACCACCACTGCTAGATGCTCAAAAACTTTAAGAGGTAATTTCTGATAGTAAGCACCTCTCCAGATACACTTAGGGTTCTAATATGTTACTTGAAAGGGGTCACCAAACCATCATAGAGGCAAACCCTCCTTGAACAGTGCACGCTGCCGTCAGCTTGGTGCAACTGAAATTGAATTTATCTGATTACCAGACTTCTTGTGATTCTGCAGAAGCCTAGATATTATGGTCTAGTTACAAGACATGGCGAGTTAGCGGCTAACCCAACTCGAGGCTCCAGTATTGAAGCTAAATGTGACCTAAACCGTTGTTGCAATCCGGTTGTTTGCCAATGCCGTAGGTTAGCCACCGTTTTGGGTGCTGGTACAAGAATGGTTACCGTATTTAAGGCCGTTATAGAATCAGCGAATTTGGCGCATTCGACACGACTTTTGGAGTTCCAACAAAATTGGAATTTTCAGAAATCGCCCCGAATGCGCAGGCAATCCGCAATATCTGTTCAGTCCCAGAATTCTTAACGAGTGTTTCTAACCCACTTCCGCCAGTCAAATCGGCCATATTGAATTTCTCCGATAACTTGTTCTCCGTGCAGATGTGCATCGTTTTCTATCGTTTTTCCCTAATAAAACAATATAACATATAGAGACCCGAGGTCAAGAAAGCAATAGCGACGGGATAAAAGAACGACTCATCCAAGAGCCAATCAGAGCTGAGTTCACCTATAAACCTGTTTCATTTATACTGAATCTAAAGACGCGCGGCTTTGTGATGCCTGGAATGCGAGCAGTTGCTTCACGCCAGAAAGATGTTGATTCTTGCGAAGTATTTGTTAGGAGCATAATGTCGTCCTGTTTTTGTATGCGCTTGGTTTGGGTATATTCCACTTTCCTCTGAGGGTGCCAAGTAAAATGTCTAATGTTTTTGTAATAGCGCATTTTTCTAAATTTCTGTTAATGTGATTACAAGAATAAAGCCGAATAGCGCATCTTAACTTACCATTTAAGCATCCAGACTGCTCTCTATCCGGATAATCGGAATTCCACTTTATTTACGGAGAGAAATAAGTTAAAATTTATGTTATTGAGTTGTGACTAAACATGGAAAATTGAGGAGGAGGAGGTGGTGATTGAATTGAGATATCGACAAAACGAAGTGGAAGAGGAAGTCGCGTTACTAAGGGTGAATCATCCGAGCGCGTGCGTTGCCAGGGACGCAAGACTGCGAGCAACGGTGACACCGGCCTTATTGCATTAAGGGGGAGAGAAAGGGGAGGAGGACCCTTTGGTCGGTGCCCTTTTCCTATAAGCGCCACCATAATGGAATCCTTTCGCCTACATTAGTTCAAAAATTCTCCTCCTCCATCGCCGCCTCCGCTTTTTCTTTTTGTTTCTGTTTAAATTGTCACTCGCTGTTTACGTCCCTTGGGCCAAACTCTTCTAGGAAAAAAGAAAATCAATTGACCCTAATTTTTTTTCCTTTTAAGATAATAGAAGTATCGGAAAAGTTATTAGGCCGACGCTGACCGTCTAGGAAATTGGAAGGTAGCAGTCCATCACGCCTTTTCGTGGACTTCATTAAAAACTCATTTTCGAAGGCCGAGCGGGTGTGCTCCATTAGGGAATTTGTTATTTTTTTTTAATATTTTTAACGCATATAATTCAGGTGGATGTGTGTGTTATTGTCAATGTTAATATGTATAATTATTTTAGGTGTTGTAATTTTTTTTCCTTTTAATTTATTTATTTATTTAATTTTGTTACCTGTTTTGGACGATGGTGTCTTCGCCTCGTTGGTTGGTTAATGTCAGCATCAGCGAATTTGAAGAATGGAGATTGGGAGAGGACGCCTTTTCACATACTGCGTTGCATTTTCCTCTTTGGGGGTCTTTTGTGTTGGGTTCTCTCATCGGTGGTGTACTTGCTTCATCCTCATCCCTTAGGATAATGAAGTGGAACGGAATATACCCCCCCCCTCCCCGGCGTTTTTTCAAAAACCCTTTAGACCTTCTCCCCCCTCCCCCTCGAACCGGAACAAAAGACAGTAGAGTCCAGTACAAAACAAAAAGGAATTTCGTTTAGAGTGGTATAAAATTATATATAAAAAATGAAATGCTTTTACATGGACCATAAAGGAGTAGAAATTCCATAACTCGAATTTACATCAATAAATTCTTTTTGATTTTGAGAGTACATTATTCGTTGTCTAGTAGAGAACAAAAAGCCTTTTGAATAATGTATGGGCATTTTGACAGGAGATACACTTTTTAAAATGTATTTCGAAGATGTTATAAAAATAAAACAAAATTTTATAGGAAACAGTTTTTCTTTTACCCAATCCATATTTTATGATAATTGAAATGTTTTAACCAAACAAAGGATTTTGGGTTGTCGTTTGAATTTCGTTTTAACGACCTTTGACAAGCAAGACAATGAGAGAAAATTTATGTTTTGACAGAGGGAAAGAACATAACAAACCGTAACCAAGAGAAACCAGTTAATATAATAACATTACATTTGAGATATAAAATAAAGAAGTTCTGAGTGAAATTAATGTCGACGAGCTGCGCCGTTGTGCTTGATTGATGCTCGATGCTGCCACCATCGCCGTCGTCGTCGCCGCTATCGTCTTCTTTTTCTCCAGTTTTCTTTCTTTTCAAGTTGATGAGTCTTCCAGATCCGAAAGTCGCTGCACCTGTTTCTTAAAGTTACAAACACGCATAAAGCTCCCCCCGTTTCCCCTCAGAGGAAACTTACCTGCACATCTCGACGGCGCTGCCGGGCAACAGCCTCCCGCCGCTCCGTTCATTCACCCGCCGTGGCAACCCGTCGATTTCCGCTCTCCTATTTCTGCCTTCTTTTCTCCAGTATTATAGAAGAAAAAATCTGTTTTTTCCCTCCGCTTGTTTTGATGGCAACGGCGTTTTCTCCATTTGTTTTTCCACGTGCTGACGCTTCTCCTCGTGGTGCTGTCTCCCATGGTTCCGTGGTGGATGAAGTGACGGCGAGCAAGTCACAAAGGGAGCCCGCGACTCGCCATAGCAAGGCATTTGTGTTGCTTCCGACCGATGCCAGATAGCAGCACTGGTGACGAATAGCTGCAAAATTCACCCCCTCCCTTTTCCGATGAATCGGGCGACCCTTCATCTCTACCCACTCTTTCTGCACCCCCCTCCTATCCTATCCCTCTTCCACTTTATTATGATCATCATTAGAATTTTTATTTTATTGTTACAAGCAAAGCGTGGGAGCCTCTTTTTTTTGGGAAGCAGTTGCACATATGCCACTGAGGAGGGATAGATGGGGATGATGAGGTGGTGGTGAGTGATTTCAGGTTGATTATAGTAGCAAGGTGCTCTCGACTATCTCCTCCTAATGATGGATTCACGCTGTGTGATTGTCTTATGATTTCATAGGTTTCAGCGATTGTAATAATGGCGTTCAGAAAGAAGTTATGATAATTTCAATGAACAAGAATGATAGTAGAGAATATCAAAACTATTGAAGAATAATATTGTAAAATTTATCAGTTTCTTCGTAATTCGATTATTTATTCTGCCCTGATATTATTTTAAAAGATATTGCAACTAAATTATTGATAAAAATAGTAAAGAAAATTCCACAGCCTGAACTCGAACCAGGAACCTTTAGCTAATCGCGTTGACTCCCTAACTAAATGAGCCACTGTGGACATGGAAGTATTACATTATCTACATGTCCTGTCTCGTTAAGCAGGTTGGACTATATTTCCTAATGGCGTAATATTCATTAAAGAATAATTTAAGAATAGTCTAGGAGTTATTCCATTCTACTCCCATACCTCAAATGTTTAAATTATTAATAAATTTTCTTTTCTATTTTCATCAATGATTTAAACATCCTATGATAAACCCTCATAGACCATTCTCGAGTATTATTGGAATTAATCTTAGCATAGCTATAGAAGCGTTTAGGGTTTTCTACCATTGGTCTTACTGATTATTCTTTCCGCGAATTGTTAAATTCAACAGTTGTACAGCGCTGCACGAAGTACTGCAGCAATAGAGTGATTAAAGCATTCCGCTTGTTGCTAAAATCATCGCTTTTGGTGATTGATGCAACGAGTGCTATAGTCAACGGTAGTGCTAATTAACAACACGACTGATGCCTAAACAGTCATCAGCAGAACATATTTGGCTGACATTGCAGTTGAATTATATCAATTCAACGACTTAGTTCAGTACCATAGCTTACTAAATTGGGTCCTGGGCAAAATGTACTCCCTAATTTTATTTTCTGTACAGCTCTTGCGGCTCCCCTTATGGGCTAAGGCCCGGATAGGCCCCTCTACTCACTACGGCTCTGAATTTTTACGAGAAGAATTTTAATCGGTAAAAGAAGAAATAACGAAGATATTTTAACTGACCAGTGGTCTATTATTTAGATTTACTACCTGAAAAGCGGGCAAAAGTAATTTAATACGTAGAGAGGTTCTATATCTCCACCGTGGGTTCTTCGCATCATATGTCGCCACCATTTTTGTTCGCAAACGGGTCAGGTGATCTGATTCAACGAAGGCTAAGGTCAAAAACTCTCACCGGTGAGAAGAGTTAGCGCTAGGTCGGTCAGAAATCCTAGTGAGAAAACTGTGACGTCATTTTAACGCTGCTATGCCTAACCGGTTAGTCTAACCGTGCTCACAGAGAAAAAGCCGGTTAGCCCAGTCATAATAGTAAAAGAGAAATACGTCATCATTCTCTCACCGGTGAGGTTTTTTGACCACAGCCCGAAGAAAACATCGCTTCGGGTTGTTGCAAATCGTACTCTCCAACCTAGAGTTCCGATGAGACTCAACAGAGCTCATCAGAGAATTTGACAACAGTTTCGATGCAGTCTATTGTCTCTGATTCCATCACTGTTGATTTTAACAACACGCGGATTGTTGAGCTTTGTTAAAGGCCCAGACGTGTGCAGCAGAGCACTGGTTCGAGGTTACAATTTGCAGCAACTCGTTGCTTGTTCTGTTGAATGAGCTTTCATATAAATGGCGGCGTTCATGAGTGAAGAGAATTTCGTGTAAGAAGATATACAATTTTCCTTACCAGTAGGTGCTGAACGGGTAAAAAGCTTGTAAAAGGTGTAGAAATGATTTTGAAAAGATTTCTTATTGAGATGTTTAATAATGGGCAAACGTGTTGATTAAAAAAACTGCAACCTGCTCACTGAAAAAACAAGGCACTGCTGCCTGCAACTAAGGCCTCCTCTATTCATCAGACCAGCTCACTGAAAAAACATGGCGACGATAATGGGCTTGCTTGAGCATTGAGTGGATAGAATGGCCTGAAGCAAGCGAACACTACATTTAGCACACTCTAGAGCTTTATTAAATAATTAGTCTATTCAATAACTAATTTCACAGATTTTTAACTTCATAATATGTGCTTTCGAAATTTTTATATAGAAAAGGTGCTTTTTCTGTTCCTCCAGATGGCGCTGCTTTGAAAAAAAATTTACTACTATACTTATTTGTACATACATTGCCAGTATTTTGAAGCAAAAAGCCATTTAAATAACAAAGTTCTAAAGCTTTTATTTTGTTAGAAGATTAAAGGAAATTTGTGAAATAATTCTTCTATTTCAGCTTATTTCACACGGACACTCAAGCAGACAGTCGGCATCCAAGTGCCGCCATCTTTTTTCAGTGAACTGACCTAGTGATTATAGAAGGCCTTGATCCAACACAATGCAACATAACGTCGTTTTTGGTGCAGCAGCGCTAAACAACGGTTAAATTTAACAACACGCGGTTTGTTTGCATTACATTAATGTCTTCGTGCATAAAAATGGATAGAGGGAGAAAAGCCTCTTTGAGTAATGGCGTCAGAATAACGTCAGCTAATCTTTATTTCCTAGACATTGCTAATTGAAGCCGGATTTAATTGGACACGCCCAGGTTTTCTTTCGTTGGACAAGCTATAATTAAAATATAATTTCATTTTATAATAATCATGGTCTATAGAAATAAATGGTCATTGAGCTCCATTGAAAAATGAAGCTAAAGTTTCTAGCTCCCGATAAGGTGGTAATTCCATTGAAAAATGGCGCTGCATGCGTAATCGGCCTAAAGCTCTGGATTATTAATTGTTGAATAATTGGCTAATAAACAATTTGAAACGAGCATGATAGAATGAAGCTAAATGTATAAGCAATCTCAAGTCAATAGCATGAAAGCATTGTGGCAGCTGTTTTGTCCTACAACAGTTGATCCATAGCCACGCCTTACGCGGAAACAGGTTAGCAGTGCGCTTGCATGTTCTGAGAATTTCTCAACATTTAAAAAGCTATTTTGGCACTAAATATTTGGATTATAGGCAGCTATGTAGGGAGAAGAACAATCTCATAGAAACTGTTCATGCCACACATTCTAGCTAGCAGCAGTGGCATGGTTCTTGTATCTACTATCAGTAGTAGCAGTCTGTTCGAGGATGAACGTTTCTTCACAAAAAAAATCTGTAATATCAGTGATAATGAGATTTCAAGAAAAATTATATAAATTGAACGAATAAGCAATGGATTTTTTACATGTGTTTAAAAATAGATGGATAAAAATAAGTCGTTGATCAGTATTAGCACAGTGAGCGACCTCAGTCTCCAAAAGCATCCCCGACATAATTAAATTGTTTATCGAAAAATCATAATTAAAATAACAATGATGGTTTAGGAAACGAAAACAAGGGGTTTAGGTTTAAAAAAATATAATAAAAAAATCAATTTTTTTTTTTTTTTTTTTTTTTTTTGGCATTGTCAGTTTTGATTTTTTCCGCTCTCTTCTTCAACTGTCTTCGATCAAAGCGCCAACTCATGGCGGGTGGTGAGTCGTTGATTTGCTTTTTTTTCTCCCCCTTCAAAATGCGCTGCACACGCTAATTTCGGTTGCAGGGTGGCGCTTCTCCCAGTCAACGAACAGCAACGGTTAATGAGCCGTAGTCGTGGGCGCAACGCTCCCAACAAGCCCGGTCTTAGACAGAATGGGGATTTTCAATTCGTTCCTTCGAACCCTCTTCTACAAGGGAAGTGGGGAGAAAATGGAGTTGATTGAAAAGTAGAGGACGCCCCATCTTTGCTCGAGCTGCTGACGAACTTTGATAGAATAGAAAGTATATTAAAAGCAAAAATTTAATATTCGTTCAGTTTTAGAAAAAAAACAAAACATTGTCGCTTGTGCAAATCTGTATTAATGTTGGCTTGCAATGATGGTGAAACTATTCTCGATGGATGCGCCTGCGCTGTTCGTGAATGCAATCTTGCCATCAGCCCACAGGGTTTGAAAATTTTCCTCTTTACTGCTCATAGATCGATCTTCGTTTGCATATTCATCTTGCGCTGATACGATTCAGACTGTACTCGAGCAGGAAACGATGAAGGGTGGGCGTTTAGTGTGTATTGTGTGTAGATGTTTGTACATGTAGTATGTTTATGTCGGGACACCCATATTTAGACGCAAAAAGAACTTTTATTTATCGCATAATATGCTGAAACCTTGTGGCATACTCTCGCGTGATTTCTATAATATCACGCGATAAACACCTTCCTTTGCTCTTGTCCTGTGGTCTTCACTTACACGTACCAATGATCCATTTTATTCTAATATACTGGATAGGGCTCAGATCAGGATTTTGAGCTAGTCAGTCCAATTTTTCCGAACCCATGTTCCATTTGTAAGCCGAGGCAATGTCCTTACTTACTCGAAAATGTGTAGTTGTCCTCAATGTCCTGGTATCGCTTAGCATTCAGGATTTTGTCGATAAAAATGGATACCAAGCAATCCCATACCATACCGCAGCTTCCACCACACAGTTGTAATCTGGAAGAAACAATTCCCCAGACATTTGTCATCAGAATTATAAAAGTGCAAATGTCGACTCATTTGTCCTTAAGAATCTTTGGCAAATATGACCATTAGGAGATCAGCGCAGTGTTGAGTGAGCTGCAAGCGCTTCATAAAGAAATAATTACTTCTCAGCTGCTTTGGGGGGAGGGATGCTCAGACCCTATCCCCCTTACAATCTTGTATAATCCCCTTATAAAACTGGTCACAGTTAAATGCTATAAAATGTTGAATAGCGCTGGTCGTGTTCATGTTGGATGAATCTTTTCCGTTGACATTCTCTTACCGTCTCATTTCTTAGGCTGGATTCACACTTCGACGGATACCGCGACGGAAGCCATCGACGGCAAGGACTTGCGATCAAGAGAATGCGCACTTCGGACGGAAAACAGAATAAACTCATCTTGAGTTGGATTTTATCCTCTTTTCTGCCCGATATTCGCAATTCCTTGCCGTTGACGCCTTCCGTCGCAGAATTCGTCGTAGTGTGAACCCAGCCATAGGGTAATCAGTGGCTTGCGATAAGTCGTAACCAAACTGTACTAATGCTAACTTGAGTCCCATATCATAGAACTCAAGAGTTTGTGTTATTTGAGACAATGCAAAATGCTCTGCATAGAATTTTCTTGTTCTTTACTGTCTGTTTTGGTAGTTTACGAAGATTGAGTATTTCCCCCCTTCAATTTGTATATGAAGCCACTAACAGTTCATTTAGGAATCTCCAGAGCGAGAACTCTTGCTCGTGCGGTAGTATCTCACTCGCTTCGCCCCAAATTGAGAATTCTGTTCATTCCATTCAAACCGGTATCGCAAGTTCATTCTCATTCAACGGGTTGTTTCGTTCCAGACCCAGCCTCCGTGCGTTTCACTTACCGCAGATTATGCGACTTTTGTAGCCCTTAGATCTTCTTCAGTTTTTATGAGATGTACAATCAAAAAACATGTCCACTACAATGCTTTATGAAAACATTGTTAAAAGACGTTAATATTAATATTTCGCGGATGCATTATCAACATGTCGCGGGTAATAATATTGAGGGAATTCAAGAGGATATCCTTTAGAGCGCAATAGCAAGGACGAAGAATCAAGGACATCTTGTGTAAGATAAGATATTGGTGAATAATTTAAAAATAACGAATTACATGCAGGGAACAGAATCAAGATTTAGGAAATATATTTAAGTTTAATTTTATTGATAATAATTTATTAATGAAATATACAAGAGGAAATTTTGATAGATTAAAACTGAATCTTTTTCATCTACAGAACTGCTATCGACGTGAAATGTGAGGAGCTCTGTCAAACAGAGAAGACATAAAGTGGTTTCTCTAGAGATGACAATGATTAAAGACTCCTTGGTTATTCAGTAAAACTTCTTGAGCAAAAACTCCTTTGTAGATAAACTTCCGGTGTAGTGATGGAGTGATATGAGAGCCATTAAATGGAAGTTTGTTGTTTAAAATTACCAGATGATGATGATGATAATAACTGCACATGAATATCGGGAACTCTACTTTTCTTGACATATTGACATAAATAACTTTTGATAAACTCTACTTTTCTCGACGAACTGGGTAACTGCTCTAACCAAGCCCTAAGGTCATGAAGATAGCGTAATGCTTCCATGGCCACAGTGGCGCAATTGGTTAGCGCGTTGGCGGTCCGAGCCAAAGGTTCCTGGTTCGAGCCCAGGCTGCGGATATTTTCTTTCCTATTTTTCATTATTAATTCGAACAGCTGAGGTAGGCGTTCCATTACAAACCCTCACAGAACAACTAATGATTATTCTTTAAAAAAAAAATATACTGAAGAATTCGGATTAACAATTTCAGTTTTCCTCTGATCAGAAGATAATGGAAGTTTACGATTAGCAAAATTTATTCAGAAAGTTTTCTTAAAGTTGCTTTATTTCCGTATATAAATCGATATATTCGTTTATAAGTCAATCTATGGATAAATCGAAGACAATTTTTGCGAATAATTATAGTGAGCCGTGGATATATCGAGAGTCATTACGAAATTTGAATTTAATACTGTTTCCGGATTTTATGTAGGCCTAACCAATCATGCTTGTTCATTACAAAGCTATATAGTCTAGATTTTTTATTTATCAGGTTGTTGCAAAAGTTTCTTCCGGTTCTAGAACCCGTGCCCAAGAAGGGCTCATTTTCCGAGGGGGGTGTTCATATTTTTTCAAACAAATTATTGCATTTGATTCCCGAATATCTTTGCTATATTACATCCAAGAATCAACTTTCTGACTATACATCTGTGAGTGCCATCAACGGTCTGAAATGGACCTTTCACGCGAACATATTCGAGCAATAATCTTCTACGAGTATTCTGAAAAGATCAGTGCTGCGCAATGTCACCGAAACATTTGCCAACGTTTAGGTGATGGCACTGTTAGTTTACGTACAATAGAAGAAGGGTATCGCCGGTTCAGACGCGGAGATAACACTCTTGAAGATGCACCTCTCTGGTCGGCCAATCATGATTTCAGATGGTGATCTACGCCAAGCAATTGATGAAGATCACACTGTAACAACGAGGGAACTCGCAGAACAGTTCAAGGTTCACTTTTCAACCATTGCCCGGCATCTGAATGAGCTGAATCTGTCATTCAAGTTCAATCGTTTTTGTGTTGGAATAAAAATCCGGAAAAAACTTTTGCAACAACCTGATATTACCAATTATTTTTTTTCAGAAATGTAAAAGTTTGGAGTGATGCAGTGAAGCCGTATTTAAATACGTAGGCAATGGCAGTGAAGCACCACTTACTCCCTTGTACATTCATGTAACCACAAAAGATTTTTCAGTACGATTTCTTATAACAAAATTTTGGAAAAAAGTGCAATTATATGTGAAATTTATAGCTTTATTAAAATGGAGATAACGTTTTTATTCAAGTCCTCTAGAATTCAAGGGGAACCTGCACGATTCACGAATAAACCTTTTTAAGATTAATTTTGAAAGTTTAAATTTGTCGACTTATACGTGAGTACATACGATAAGTAGCACGAAAAATGAGAAACATGTAAGAGTGGGTAACATAGCGTAAGCATGTTTTACTGTATATATAGAAAGTGAAACTGAAAATTTTCTGCACCTTGCGATTTTATTATGTTCCCAGTAAGCTGTTTTCCCAGTTTAGAGACTCGTTTGTATTTTATGGGATTGATTGGGTTTTTTTTTCCAGTGAAATTAGAAGGATGAAAAATACATTTTAATAGGGGTTTTAGTTTGGATAAAAGTTGTCACTGTAAGTACGTTTCGTAACACGAGAGGGCTTAAATCTGCCAGAAGCATTTGTCTTTTTTATTTAAAGTCGTGTGGCTTTGTCGGTTCTAATCAATACAAAAAAAAGTGAAGGTTGCGCATATTGACATTGCAAATATCGCTTTACTTTGTCCTACTTTCACCGGCTTTAATGCTTCGTTAATATATAAGAGTGGGAACAAAAAAAAATTTTCTTCGTTGCCATCATTATGGCAGGCTTCGTACAAAACATATATGCTTAGAGATAGAAGGATGGTGGTCGTTTTGAAACTTTTAACTGGGGATAAAAGAAGGAAGAAGTCGCCGTCGTCGTTATCGACTTGGCCATCTCCACTCGCTGAAATAGGAGAGAGAGAGAGAGTAATGAAGGTTGGGCCCCCTCATAATGGCGATTGGACGCTCGGGCTCAAGGTTGTGCTGTCTTTATAGAGAGGAATGAGGAATATTCATTATAACATCACCGGGGTAAAAAAAAAAAAAAAAAAAAAAAAAAGGAGAGAGAGAGAGAGAGAATCTCATCTCATCTCATCTACCACAAGATAATTTAGAAAAATATTTGGAGCAGTTTCTTCTTTCTATTTTTTTCTTCACTGAATACATTGTATACAAATGTTTTTCCCTTTTCTTAATGAATATTATTAGTAATTTAACAAAGTATAAACGTCAATTAAATAATTATGAAATAATTGTCGGTGCAAATGAAATTCTAGAATAACCGCGAGAATCGATTAGCGTCTCGTGCCGTATTTGGGTCAGCCAAGTAAAGAGGAACTCTAGCCCGCCCACACGCGTACACCATACTGACGCATGTGCACAAAAGAGAATTAACTCTTCTAAATTAGGCTATTTTTGCCATGTCGGTGGGCTTTTAGTAATAATTTTCCCCCGTCTATTTTATTTTATTTTTTCCCCACTTTCTGAGAAGTAGTCTCGCTAAAGTTGATGGTTCTTCACCATATTGGATTTCCCATTGCGTTTTGAGACGTTATTTATTTCTTTTGGAATATTTATGTACGCAAGGTGGATATTTTATAGTTATGCGAGTTTATAGTAAAAGAAAACCTTGAAAGGTAGCCATGGCTTTTACCGTGTTTATTTAGAATGTTTATTTAAAAAAAAATAAAGGTGGGGGAGGGAGAAGCTTGAGGAGGGGGTTCTTTATTGTCTCTTTCCACTTTATTTCCGGTTTTATTTTATTTATTTTATTTGGCGTACACCTATGATGCTGAATTTATTGCTCTCGTGCATCTTTAATAAGAGTCACTTTTGGGACTTAGGTAAACGTGTTTTAAAACTTTAGATAATTTATTTCATTTTATGAAACACAGGGGATCAAATGAACGGTTTCATTTTTTTTATTTTAACGAACCACTTTGAATTTGTTCTGCGTCTTAAATTTGACGCAAATGCTTTATGAAATTGCACCTTATAAAAAATTGCACCAATTTAGGTGTATACTATACTTGATGTTCATTCTTCTATAAGTTTTTTTCCTTTTTTAAAATTGTTTTGAAACTTATAAAGGTTCCCGTATTAAAGCTGTAAAAACCCATTGCCGTCTTCCTGATGAAAATTTATTATTATTTCTTTACAAAAAATATTTTTTAGTTTTATAAGCATTGTGTTATCAACTCAACGAATGTCCTCTGTTGATTGAATCCTTTAGACGACTTCGCGTATTTGAATGGAGAATTATTTCATTTTATTAATGAATGCCTCTTTCTTTTTAAATTTCTTTTAACTGTTTAATTTAAAGAACTTGAACATAATTATATCCTGAAATAGAGTTCTTGACCCCCAAAGTCATTGTTGTGTTGAAAAACATAATGCTTGTTTAAAATTAAAGTTTATTTTCAGTTGTTTTTAAGTTCTTTTTTTTTCTTGTTGTTTTTTCATTGTTATTTGAAGTCACGTATAATGGACCTGTTTAAAAACTCTCCTAGAAGACTGAATAGATTGCCTTTGAATTTTCTGAAACCTCCAATTCATTTCCACAAATTGCGTAGGGAATAAAGCGATTAATAAATGACAAAAGATAAAAAATTATTCTTGATATAAGTTCAACTACAGAGGATAATTGTCTTTGCTAAATGCTTATTTTACCATCGAGGGGAAAGTGGGAAGAAAAATGTCGTCGTTGCTCTTAATGGCTTGGCATTTTAAATTTCGTTTTAATTTCGTCACCACCTTCATTATCGCGCACACATCTAATGCCCATTTACTCGTAAATTCGAAGATGAAATTGAAAAAATAAAAAAGAGGAAGTTTGGTTTTCGTATCATCATTTCACAAGAAAGAGATTTTCGTTTTTGATACAGATGTCCTTTTTTTTCTCTCTCTCCTCTTTTTTTTTTTTTTTTTTCATTTAAGTTGGAAGGCTCCCCGAAGCCGACGGAAAATCTGCTTCAGTAAGAGATAAAGAACCTGGAGCCCTTCCTTCGACAATTTCATACTGAACCCTAGGGTTTCTTCCTTCGACAGTAGGTCCCAGCTGATATGAATTTTATTTTTTTCCTCTTTCCTATTCGAGTCCTTTATTCAATATTGCTGTGCCCTTACATTGCTTTTCCTTCTCTCACTGCTTTCGAGAGTAACGAGAGAGATAGAGAGAGTTTATCGCGAAGCATTCCCATTGATATATTTCATATTCATTTCTTTATCTCACAAAACTCCCAATTTCCCCCTTAAATAGTGTCTAACTGTTTTATAAAAGAAAATTGTAAATATTAAAATCAATAAAGACGAACGTCGTTTTCTTGGAATAGCTTTCCTGTTCTCCAATAAATAACTTGTCTGGTATTTTGCTCTACTGTTGTATTTTTAACTGAAATTGAATAACGCAAACACACGAGAAATATCTTAGCTTTTACGTGACTGTGGTAGACGTATAACAACATCCTCGAATAGACATGGCAATTTGACATCAAAGGACTTTTTATGTAGAATAAACGTTTAAAAATTGCAACAAAAAGGTTTTAGGAATATTCATTTTAAAAAATTCATGACGTTGTTGTTCGAAAAGCTTAACTTTTTTATTTTAAGTAATATTATTCAATTTTATTTATCAAAATATGTAGAATTAAATTACAATTATAATTGACAACATAATAAAAACAAAACGATAGAGACAATTACAAAAGTTTATGAAACTACGAACCCAATGTGGATAGAAATAATAGCAAGATTACATAAGGAATAATGCCTACATACGTATTATTCATTTTATACTGTTGTGGTTCAAGAGACTTATGTAATTTTATTATTATTTTTATTTATCTGTAAAATAGTAAATGGATGTAAATCTACGATAGTTCAAGCAATATGAATACAGGTATTAACTTGAGCCATTATATGTTGATTTGTAATCACTTTCTATAATGAAACATCAGTTGGTGAATTGTAATATATGAAGTTTACTATTTAAGAAAGTTGGCTATTTTATGTATGTATTTATTTATTTAGTTACACTGTGAGCTTTCCAGTGGCCATTAAGAGGAGGATATCATATGATTCAATATTAAGTTTTTAATACAAATCGTTAAATTCTATCAAGTAGAGTGTATAAAAAATTTTTTAATTAGATAATTGTTTTCGTTCATTGACTGTTACAAAATGATAAGATTTCATTTCTTCTACCCTGTTTTCAGTTTAATACTATTTCTTCAAATTTTAATATTTCTTTAAAGCGACTTTAGCTTTGATTAGGATGCACATTCGTCGTGGCATTATGTCGTCTCAACCTTAATTTTTGTCCACAATTGTCCAAAATTGTCCAAAATAAATTTTTCGTCAAGTTAGATTGACGACGATGAGAATAAAAACACTCTTTTTATCAAGGTTGACCTTTTTTGGATATACCATGTATTCCTTTGGCATATGATATTTATAAAGGGTGAGACTGAAATCTTGGCTTCATTTCCACTCGAGCTTGCATACATTGCATTGTTAGACTGGCAGTAGTCTTCGTGCCCTTCTCTTCCTATCCTACGGAGGGTTGATTCAGATAAAATGAGACGACTTTAAACGCCGCGTATGACCTTGACAGAATGTGATTTGCATGACTCGTCCACTATTCATGGGGATTAGAGTTGTATACACTTTTTGCTGTTATTTGGGACATTTCGTGCTGAAACATGGCTTCCAAAATCACAGCTTTTTGGGAAGGGTATAGGTTTGGCCTTTCCGACGCTAACTTCAGTCTTTCGTGCATTGTGGAATTATGCAAACGAAATGGTATTGTGGTATCCAAAGCTACTGTGGGTCGAATAATCAAAAAGAACAAATTGCGACCATCTAATGAACGTGGACGAGCAGAGAAGCAGACCAGAAACAAGTCCCAGCCAACACGCCCAGCTCAGGTGGTGCGAGAAATCCGGTCTGAAGTGCTGAAAGAAAATCCCCCGCACAGAGAAGTCTAGCCCAAAGGAAAGGTATTTCACAGGCAACAGTCTCCAGAATAATTCATGATAATCTTGGGCTGGAGCGACGTCATAAAGCGCGCGGTCATAGACTGTCGGCCACGCACGTGCAGGAACGATTCACCAACGCCAGAAAACTGTATGAAAACCATCTTGCAGGTGACCGATCTAAGTGGGTTGTCTCCTTGGATGAAGCTTGGGTGTACCTCGATGACACCAACAAACCCAGGGCAATTTACTATCGCGAAAGAGGGGGCAAGGCCAGGTCCGATTTTGTCCGAAGGTGCAAGGAAAAGTTTTCAAAGGGCTTCATGGTGGTTGCCGGATATTGCTTATGTGGACTACTCACGATTCGTCGAGTTCCTGGAAACTGTAAAATTAGAGCAGCTTACTTTCAGAGTAATGTAATGGACAACATATATCGGCAGGATATCCCAGGTCTGTACCCTGGTGAGCAATCAAAAGTTTGGATCCACATGGACAAGGCTTCAAGCCACACTGCCAAGTCATCTGTGGCTTACTACAGGAAGATGGAACAGGAGACGGGCATACGAGTTATTCCCTTCTCTGATGTGCCTGTAAAATCTCCTGACGCATCACCGATGGATTTCTGTGGTTTTGGTCTCCTGAAACGACGGCTCGGAAGTCGCCGACCAAGAACCGTTGATGGGCTATGGAAAGTGTGTCAGCAGGTGTGGAACGAATTCCTATGGAGTCCCTCAAACTCAGCCTACTTCAGTGGAAATTACGGTGCCGGGCGATAGTCCAACAACGTGGTTCTCACATCGAACACAACCGATGGTGGCGCCATGGTATTACACCATCGTAACAGAACTGCAAAGCCGTCTCATTTTATCTGAATCAACCCTCCGTAATATTTCTAGAATAGGATAAAGATGACGTTTTCCACATTCAATCTTTTTACTGGGAGTCTTTTTCCCCCCAACCTAATCCTCCTGTTGGAATTTTTCATCACATTGTACTCTCATACTTATCTCTGTTAAACTAAGTTTTGAGTACCTCATTCCTCTGATATAAACGCCGCGGTTTTTATTCTACTTTAACTTTTTGAATGAAGCGATTATTTGAGGACGGCGTTAAATGCATTCATTCACGTCATATTCTTGCTTCCTTTTTTTATTTTCTTTTAAATTTATGGGCAATTATGTTAATTTTCTATTTGTTTACTTAATAAAATCATATTAGATTTATCTTAATAATAATATAAAAATTTCTTTAAAAATAATAAATTGGTAATTAATTTTCCAATAAAAAAGCTACGGCGTTTGTTTGAGGACGGCGTTTATTTCACTTAAACTATTTGAAAGCGGTGATAAAATGGGGGCGGCTATTATTCAATTGCGATTTGACTTCAGAAAGCGTTTCCCTGATATTCATTCAAGATTTTTTCCGATCACACTTCTTTCTTTAGATTTTTTCCTATTTTTTCCAGTTTTAATAATGGACATTTTTCTTATCGTTTTCTGAGCCTCTTTTGGCAACTTTTCGACAATGTCTATGAAATTAAACTACATGCAATCTGCATTAGTTAAGTTGACAGAGTTATTATCTTTTAAGTACTGTATTTGCATGTTTAAAAATTCACACAGCGTCGAGGATTTTTTTTTTTTTTTGTCTGTGCCAGGCAGTGTAGTTTGGTTACTGTTAATAATAACTATATTACGGGGGAACATAACGTCGAACACAAAATTGCAATGACATGACGCTGTATAAGAATCGATTTCTCTTCCAAGCCTTTTTATTAAATTTTTCATAAACTTTTTTTATTTATCGTTGTTTTTTATGGAGATTAAAAATGCTTAAAAATGTATCGCTCATCTGTTGTTAAGAGTTTTCGCTAAAAAATTGAATCAACTCCGATTCACTCTCCTGTTCCCTGTGTTATTGTACTTTAATTTTGAAAGAGAGCACCCGATCCATCCCCCTTCATTTTTTCCCTTCAGTTTTTTTTTAATATAAAATATTCACGTTGGTAGACCTCGGTCGGGAAAAGCTTCAATTTAATAACCTTACAAATTGTGTGGAGACGACGTTTATTTCAATTGTTCTTTGCAAGGAGGAAAGAAATTCTCTGGGAAAGCATTTTTGGTTTAATTCTACGCACATACTTTTTAGTCTCCAGCTCATAATTTTTTTCCCCCTAATGAAAGAAGGGAAAACATTTTCGAACGACCCTCCTCACCTCTTTGAACCGAATGGATAATAAAGTTTTAAAATACCTTCTCCAAAAATATCGGGAAAAATTCAATTAAGTCTGGCCTGTAAATTATTCAGTGAAGAAGAAATGGGAAGAGGAGGAGAAAAGGTTCTTTCAGGTTGGTTGGCGGAGGAAAAATTTTTTTTTCGCAAAGCCTATTTAGGGTAAGAAAATGCATTCAGATGAAAATTCACGTAAAAACGGTAAATTATCATTATTATTAATAGTAATATTATTATTAATGCTATGTTGTTGCGAGTGTTTCAGTCGTTACGGTGTATTGGATTCGATTTCTTGTCGACTTGACGCTCCAATGCATTTCATTTCTTCCTCTTTTTTTTTGCGCAGTAAATTCAGGAAGAAAAACGACATCATTCGACTTTTTTTTGTGGGTCCTTGGCTCTATCGTAGGGATTTGAAAATATTGGAGCCAAAATTTTTTCGAGGAATATGGAAGCGGCTGAGTTCATTCGAGTAGAAGAAGACGAATTTTGGTGGTCGGAATGATTAGAATTAATAAGTGAATGGGAAATTTTAAGTACATGTACTATTAAAGTCATTCAGAACGAAAAATTTTCAAATTATTTCTTTATATACTAAAATTTGGTTAAAAAAACACCTTATGATGGATTCTTTGTAGATTCATAAAAAAAAGGTTCTGTCTTGTAATGTTTCGATCTCCTGTTTGTAACTCAACCTCCATTTCCTTGTTTAAACTGTATTAATGAGTTAGCTTTTATGAAATTTAAAGAGAATTAAATATAAATTGAAAAGTTGATTATACTTGAAGTATGGAGTATGTTTTTGCATTTCATTCTTCA
The DNA here is from genome assembly GCA_023313115.1 of Rhysida immarginata. Classification (NCBI taxonomy): domain Eukaryota; kingdom Metazoa; phylum Arthropoda; class Chilopoda; order Scolopendromorpha; family Scolopendridae; genus Rhysida; species Rhysida immarginata. Next base: position 225,997 of record JAHWFO010031202.1, on the reverse strand, counting down.
GAGTCCTTTATATAAATAAATATATATAAAGTTGTCGAGTTGTTAATATATGTAGTGCTACCTTAATTTCCGAGACTTTGTTTGCAAAAATAAGGATACTTACTTTCAGGGCTAATAAGTGACTGTCATCATTGAAATGGTCGTATTGGGCTTGAATCTAGCAATTCCAATGAATTTTCCATTTTTTGGACACAGTCATTGAATTCTGCTATGCTTAGCATGTTTAGCACATATTGCTTGGATCTCTTTAGTGGAGTCAAAACACCGCCTTTTTAACTGAAGTTTTATTTTAGGGGAGAGTGAGAAGGTATAGTTGTATACCTTCGGATCTCCTTTTTGTTGTACAAAGAAATTTGAGAATAGTGTAATAAGGGGAAATGTATCAGTTGGTTAAGATAGGCATATATAGGGCAGTCGCCTGGAAATGAAGAATTACTTGACTTTTATAGAAATTTAATTATGTTTAATCTATAAACACAAAACATAAAAATTACTTGCAGTGAACTGATGTATTATTGTTGCAGTGAAGCCATACAAATATGAAGAGTGATACACTAAGGTCCGCCGCAAATTCATTTTACCCGGGCTCATGCGCAGTTGCTTGCTCGCTCATTTTTTGCTAGCGCTAAAATGAATTTGCGGCGGGCCTAATATCCAGTGAGAATAGGCAAGATAGAGAACAGTGGTCAGTTTTCCCTGTGAGAGACATGTTCTCAAGTTGGAACAATCAATCTCCTTTCTTCCACTTCTTAGACTGGTTGTGCCTCACATTTTCCCTCAGTCGTCTCAGAAATCTCACTATAAAAGTTTCTGTTGACAAGCTGATTAGGCGGAACAAATTACACCACATTCTTTATTAACGTTTATTTGATTAACACTGAATCATTTTTTGTAACTTCGTTTCAAATAACGCTTATTTCTTCTTGATTAACGCTCATTAAGGCTCAAAATACTGCGTCATAGGCCATCAGGATATTCCACGATAGGGAAACTAGATGAAGGGTTTCCCAAGTTTCCCTATTCCACGAGTCACAAAATCATTTGCGCACATGGTTGCGCAGCAGGGTAGCCAACTTCGCGGATTTCCTGCTAAATACCAAAATTATGCATAAACATTTGCTAAAATCTCATTAATACAATTGAATTCAACGGGTTTTTAGTTCGGTTTTAGCAGGAAAAATTTTTTTGAGATAGCAACACTTGCGCAGTATACTAATTTCGTTTTCGTAATTAACTGTCTTCCATGGTTTAAACGCAATTCAAACCATGGAAAAAAAAGTTGAAATTCCATAATTTAAAACATTATTAACTTTCCTTCATGATTTAAACAACATTACAGTGTCATTACATTCGCATATTAAAAAATTATTACATACACATAGATCGTATTACCATTATCAGCGGTAAAAGGAAAAATCAATTCTGCTTAAATAAGGAACGTTCAAAAAAGACGAAAAACTATAAATCTCGACGTAAGGAAAAGAAAAGAAAATACAAATTAATATTTATATTGTTTATTTGTACAGTCTTTTCACATAGTTTAGTATTGTTTAGGACTATTAGGAACATAACCTCTCTATTTATATTATTTTTATGGGAAATCAGTATTTGAATAACGCTGTTTTGAATAAAGTTCACGTATTCAGGAACCTAACCCGAGGGTTAATCAAGAATGTGGTGTATGCACAATTCCTCCTATGCCAAAAAATAATGAGCTTGGCTTTATGTTGTTAGCAATTTGCGCGTTGTTTTCTGCCGTGGTGGAAATGGTGTCTTTAATTGCGAACACTGTGTTTTGTTTCCCGATTTTAGCTCTAATTTTGTTGAGCTTAAGCAAAATTTTCACGCAGATTTTTTGCTGCTTAGCAATCCGCCATTTAGACAATCGCAAATACATTGTGCAGAAAAAAGCCAAAACTCGGAAGCACGTGCACTTATTAGGATGCCAGTTGGTTAAACGAGGCATCAAGCAGCGCAACTTCGATTTCGCAGTATATTCAAATTCTCGGAAATTTTGGTTAGCACGTCAAAATTATCATATATTTACATTTCTAGGTCAATTTAATCTTCGTATCATTTCTTAATTAAGAAAAAAAATGTGTTTTTTTTGTCGATAGAAGTTTTACATACAATCTTTTGCAACTGAAAAGATCTCATGATTTGAATTAATGAGAACCTGCCATGTTTTTTTTTAATGAGATTTGAATCAATCGTCTTTTACTTTTTATTCATTAACTGTTTTTATTAAAGTGATTATAATTATAGCCCAACTGGTAGAGGCGTCGGCCATGACAGCCGAGGTTCCTGGTTCGAACCCAGGTCGCAGAATGTTTTCCTTCCATTTTTCGATAGAAAAATCTTTACTTGATTATAATTAGTTTTCATTATGAAGAAGTGGTAAATTTGAATGAAGAAGATTTCCATAAAGTTAGCATGTGCGATAACAATTTACAAAAGTCAGGGACAGATGCTTAATAATAAGTCAATTGCAATTGTCATTCCTGATGACATCTTTGCTCTCTAATAATAACAATAATTTTATGTGGCTCCCTAATAAGTATGTTTCTAGATAAGTTCCGCATTTTTATCGGAAATGGAAACATCCGCAGTGTCGTCCATATAAATAAGAATTAGTCATAACAAGAAGTGACGGTAAATTTGTCTAGGATTGGAAGATTGTGATTTTCCCGGTACCGTCTAGCCTACACAAAAATTTATTCCGTACGTTGGTGTTTCCAGTGTTTACTGCATCTCGAAAATTGATCTATTCAGCGGTGCTTATACATTTTAGGAGATTATTAAAATTTATAAAGTTATGAACGGGACCCACGCGCAGTTTGCGCGGTTATTAGTTTTATCAAATTAAATTCATTCTAATTGTTTCGTTTGATGGACTCACATTTTCTCCTTTATTCATAGTTTTGTGATTGAATGATGATAAAAATTGTTGCTCAGACAACAATAGTCAGGTGGCTTTTCAGTTCCGGCATGTGCTTTAAGTGAGCGCCAACAATGCTTAAACGTGCAACAACAATGCAAAACTGTTTCCGTGACGAACCCACATGTTCTCCTTTTTATATAGTTGGATTGTTGGAGTTGAAAATTGTCTGACATATTGAGTTATTGTTCAAACGTGAAATTTGAATTCGTGCTTGAACAGATTTCTACCAGTTATTTGCTGACTGCATTATTAAAGAGATTTAACCAATCACTGATAGCGAGAAAGGTGAATTGAATGGAAGCCAACTAGGCTAAGAAAAGAGTGGGGACCTATATATGGGTCTACGTTCGCGTTGCGTTTTCTGTTTTACTGAGAGACCCACTGAAACAAATTTAGTTTTATTAAAACATTAGTCTTTTATTGCATTAATCATCGATTGTAATGTTTTCTCAGTAATACAAATACATAGAGAATCTTGGCTCTTATAATAATTTTTTTTTCTATTATTAAAGCTGTTTTGGCTATTTGAAAAGTTTGGTGGCCCTAATACTAAACCATCGTCGTTAAATAAACGCCCACCTAGTTGAAAATTAAAAAGTAATGATAGTATAGAGCGACGGAGAAAAAATTTTTAATTTTTAATGCATAAAAATTGCGCATGTTGAATTGAAATAGCTTGAAAAACATTATGTCCACATTATGAAAAGGTTTTGTTTTCTAATTTAAATGTAATTCTTAGTTTATCCAAAATGAATGCTTCGTGGAAAAGTGAAAGTAAAGCTAAAGCAATTGAAAGTTCAGTTAATTACTGAATGTGCGTTGTCGGTTGCTTCGAATTGGTTTCGGGGAAGATTTAATGGGTTCTTTAACTCTGTTTTACTGTTGTCACAATCGATTCAGCTGATCAGAATGAAAGGTAGGGAATAAATAAAAGAAAGCGCCGGCGGAAATAACTGAGGAAAACAAGGCTTAAAGATTAATCGAAGTTTTTGCTTGCGCAACAACGTCGAATTTAACTGTTGAGAAACGCGGCCGTTTTCCAACATTAAAAGCTTCTCTAGGCTTCTCCCAAAAAGATTAAAAAATATGAAGAGGAAATGTTAGTTGCGCCTTAGGAATTGCACTCTCCTATGTTATCGATTAAGGGAAGAGGAAGAGGTAGAATAATTTTTTTTTTTTATTTTTGAATGGTCAAGCATTACAAAACGGATCGTTTTCCCGTTTCCCGGAGAGCGTAACTTTGAGATAAGAACTTCCTTTCCGCTGTCCGTTCTGTGTTTCTCCATTTCGAAGTCTCCTCTCTCGTTCGTGTGTCGCCTAATGTCGCCTTCATTGATCGAGTCTTCGTTCGATTTGAGGCGAGTGAAGGAACTCGTTGGCGAGAAGCACGCAATCTCGTGGGAAATGAAGAAGACGGACGCCGTGGCGCCTGATGCCTTTTAAAAGCTATCGGCACGAGAGGTCAAGACTGCACGCATTTAAAAAAATGCCGATTTCGCTCACGAACCTCTTTCCTTCTTCCTTTGCCTCTTCCATTTTAAATATTCGTGGCAAAACATGGGCCGTAAAAGGGACGCTAAATGTGTTTGCTTCTTCTGCCTCCCGTGTTTTTGTAAAAGGATTTTTTTGCTTTTTACTTACTCTCCATCCTTCCCATCGCTCCAAGTTTTCTTTTCCTGCGTGATCATAATCAAGTTTATTGCTTTTATCTCTCTGGCGTTGTTGAGGAGGGGGTCCTACGAAATTAAGGGCGTAATTAAATTCTAGGGTTCTCCAGTAAAGGTCTACGATGGAAACGCTTAACATCATAGTCCGAAATGTAATGATGTTATGACTGTCATTACCACTGCAGTTACTTTGCCCTTGCACGACTACTGTCCCTTCCACTCCGAAATGGTATCAGGCTACATTTTATTATCTGAAGTGGTCATTTGACCTTGTCTTGTAATTCGCAGACTGATAAAAGTAATATTCCGATTTGCTTAACGGTCTAAATCATAATCGTAAGATGGTGGTATCAATCTAATTATTTTTGTGATACGTTATTCTATCTTGCCTTTGGTAGATCGAAGAGTTTTCATTCGGCTATTTGGTGAAACAAAAGCGATTAATGTTTTTAACCAGCTATCAAATGTTGATGGTCATATTTAAATCACTACAGGCCTCGAGTGTAGCTACATAAAAGCGATCCTCTGACATGACGTAAAAGAAATTTTTTTTTAATCTGTGGATTAACGTTTTGCTCTACAAATTTTTGTGAGATTAAGAAAGAGACTGGTATTTGGTCTGTTTTATATTTACAGGAATATTATGTTTAATAAAAATAATAATAATAATAATAATAATAATAATAATAATAATAATAATAATAATAAACACGGTAAGCGTTTATTGGAAAAGGGATGACTTCGCTTTTATTTTTTTTAATTTTGAAAATAAGTTACAGAAATAAGAAAAAAGTTAAAATTAGGTAGAGCTTTTATGTAGAATATGATGCAGAAGAAATTTCTTTTATTAAATCTTGTTAAATGTTTTCTTTCGTGTAAATTTTTGTATGAAGGCATTTGGCCGGATTTGGTCATCGAACGGCATTAGATGCTAGTGAAGAGCCTGATAAGATTCTAATAATATTCATTTTTAATACATCTACAACCTTAGAAATTTATAACAATTATTTTTAATTTCAACTTGATTATATTTTTTCCCCTCATAGAAATTATTGTACGAAGTGCAATCAAATAGTTCCGGGACTGGCTCATTTAAAGAGAAAGTACTTTATTTAAATACATTTACACAGTCTCTTCTTTAAAATAATCTCCTTGCGAAGCGCTACAATGAGTCCAGCGTTCCTGCCACTTGAGGAATGTATCCTGGAAATCTTTTTTGTTGAAACGAGTCAAGCACCCTCTGCGATTCGCACTAGATCTTCTCAATCGTATCAAAACGGCGACCTTTCAACTGGATCTTCATTTTTGAAAGAGGCTAAAGTCTGCAGGACCCAAATCTGCCGAGTAGGTTGGGTGTGGAAGTGAAATCATATTGTTTTTACAATAAATTCAGAAGGTGCATTATCGTGGTAGATCATCCAGATTTTTCAAGCCACAGATCTGTCGCTTTCGCCCAACGTCCTGCCTCAGATTGCTCGTTGCTCGAATTTGCTCCTTCTCAAATTTAATGTCCATGATAAAAATCGCAGAGGACCTCATACACGTGGTCACAAGTGCAGTATTTTCTCAGTCCCCAATGCACATGAAACAAAATTCTTTGAATGGTAGGACTATAATTTATTGTATTTGTGGACTTGTGCTGCCATTTGTTGGCGAGATGCGCAACCATTCCCGGAACTTTTTGATCGCATCTCTTAAATAGGACAGTGATTTTAAAATTTCAGATGTTTATTTTAAGATTATTTTAGTTCAAATTAGCTTAATCAAGTTGAGAATAAACTTAATTGTCATTAATTAATAATATTGAGCTGCTTGACTTTATTACATCAACATCTACAATTCCAAAGGGCAATAGAATTTAAACCTATTACATATGAAATCTGAACTTAGAACATAGTAGTACGTGATTGAAAATGAGCCGATCCTAATCACATTCAGGTTTTCAATTAAGTATGCAAATCTCACATATGTGTCTGGATATAGCCCGACAACAAGGGGGTTATATCCGGGATGCCATTTCGTTTGATAGCCGGAACTCTTTGATAGTACCCGTGATATCCTCAGAGCACAATGTTCCGTTGAGGACATTTTAGGAACCGTTGTGTGACCAGGGCCGGACTAATACCTTTAGGGGCCCTAAGCACTACACACCTTTGTCAGTATAAATCCTGTTTTTCTGAAGATTCGGGGGCCCCTATTCACATGCTTAGTCTAACGGGGCCCTAAGCACTTGCTTAGTCTGCTTATGTATAAATCCAGGGCTGTGTGTGACCATTCCTTTCGCGGCACTTCGGACTTATTTTTCAACAATGCTCGGCTATATACAGCATGGATTTTCGTGGTTCGTCTTCGTGCTTGCAACACGCTGCATTTTCTAGCCAGTTTTTTCTCCTTTCGTGAACGCATTTGGGATGTGATGAAGCGACGCATACGATCAACTCAGAATGTCAAAAAATGAACCCATTGGAGGTCATTGGCAAGATATCTCTCAAAATTTTAAGAACTGTCGGGTAACAGCTGGTATCCAGGCCAAAGATAGACCACAGTCATACGGATTTGCTCATTTGTACCCCTTTCTGTCTGTAAAATCATCCAATTTGTTCTAAAAGTCCAAACTTTGTTTAAATGTTTATTTTAAAACGAGTTGTTACCCGCGGCGTCGCCCGCATGGTCAAATGGAAAGTAACTATGAGTTGTATATCACTACATATTCCAAGTGCATGGTAAGGTTAGGGTGTTTTCTCGTGGGAAAGATATACAACCTGTGACAATAAAGTTCGGTGAATGATGGCATATTGAGAGTGGATTGCTCGCTTACATGAAACAGCAGTTACTATCCTTCAAAGTAATCCCCGTCGATGGTAATGCACTTCTGGGAACGCCTGTACAAGTCCTGGAAACTCCTGGCGTAGTCGTTTTTAGGGATAGCCTTAGTTGGGTCGTAACATTACGTTGGATGTCTGGCCACTTCGGGGGGCGTCTTCTACGGTGTTCCGGCCTCCTCGGAACCGTTTAAACCACTCATAAACACACTTCAAAGTAATAGCACTTTCTTTGTAAACTGTTGTCATCATTTCATGAGTCTCTTTCGTTCGCCGATCCATTTTGGGTTTCGACCGCGCGTACTACGCCTTCTCTCTTCAATGTCCTGTTTAAACACAATAAACACACTCGCAGCGCTGATTCTCTCAAATGTGTTTAAACATGTCTCGACCTGTCTGGGGCAGGATACGACGATGGTGCACTCTTACGACCGTTAGCAATTTGACGTCATTCACCGAACTTTATTGTCACAGGTTGTATTTTCCGGGGTAAAAAGTAGCCTATGTCGCTCTCGAGCCATCCGACTATCTCCATACAGAAAACCACATCAATCCGTCGCTCCGTATCGACGTGAAAGAAGGACAAACAAATAAACAAACAAACAAACACTTTCACATTTATAATGTTAGTATGGACAAACTGTAAAAGACAGAAACGCATTCCGCACATCATTGGATAGAAGAAGGTACAAAGATTTAAATACCTGCGTAGAAGTTCCATTCAGTGCCACAACGGCGCTGTTTCTTATTTATAGAAAAATGTCATCCCAATAGAGTCGTTTTTTGTGCTGCAGTTTGAAGTGTGAAACCATTTGTTCATGGTTATCTAGAATTCTGCCGTCGGTTCTGTAAACAGCTGATCCTTCATAAAAAACTTTCTAGAAGATGGTTCACACTTTAAAGTTTGTTTGAAATAAACAAATTCGCAATATTTGAAAACTACTCCATCTTTTTAAAATAAATTAGTAGTTTTCATGAAATGACATACTAACTTTCGTGATATTTGTATACTAATTTCTTTCCTGGTGCGTCGATTTTCTTTGTCAAAAAAATAAATATATTTTAAATCTTAAATTTTTTCAATCGGGTACTGTTTAGAAGGTAGCCAAAGAAATGCTGTGTTAGCATATTTGCTAGCTTTTGCCAATTTCTAGTGGCCTCCTCAAATAGAGGAATGTTTCCATGTTAAATGTAGAAGGAAATTCGCCATTTTAACTGAAATAGTTTTTAATTTTTCGACGGTTGTCAAAATTCGCGGTAAGCTAAACCTTCATAGAGTGGACAGATTTGTCACGAAGCAGTTACGGTCTATCCAAGCGAAAGCAGGATCAATTAGGTAATAGCGAGCCAATCAATCAAACTCGAGTGATTTAACCTTACGATCGGTTAATCGAAAATCCTTTAACCTCGGCCCAATTTTCTTTCCTTGCCTTAGCATGTAATTTGGACTGGAACTGATGAGTTTTCTAATTATATCATCTAAATTTAATATCTCGGATGGTTAATCCTTAAAATTTGAGCAAAATCTTCAAGTTTTTTTTTTTAAATTTTATAGGATTCGCATGAATCACTTCACCGAATCTCTGCTTCGAAGATTGTGGTTGTTAATAAATAGTTTTTAAAAAATCTCCAATGGGCGGAATAATTTTGAAGCGATAGACAATGAAATAAAAATACTACGTTTTGCTAAAACGCGTTTATAAATTGCTTGGATAAATAATTTACCAACTTCCTTAGGCTTAAATCGATAATTGCAACGTCACCGCTTTTTTTATAAGTATGTGCGTGAACTTGTCCCTGTATTTCAATTGAAAATTTCCGAAAGGAGCTTTTTTTCGACTCAGGAAGTTCCTAATTCCGTCGGGTTGTCGAATTTGTTTCAAGGATTTCTGGCGCGACTTAATTTGCTGATCGATCCACGTGCGAAATTGGAACGCAAACGGCGTTTTGTTGCTTTTGTGGTGAAGGGAAAGGGGTCAACGACGAGAGGGTGATGAAGCATGCACGAGCACTCGTTCTGCGTCAGCTGGAAAATTTGTTACATTTATAAAAAGAAGAAAAGGCGTGTGCATTATCTGTGGAGGAAACCGCAGATACCAAGCGACGACGACGACGTCGGTGGTGGCATTTTCATTTGCCCGTTGAAGAGAGCGAGAAAAGCCGCCTTTGTCGTCCTCCCTCCGATTGAAGATTTGTTATATTCATGTTTGGCCGAGCGTCACACGTTACTTAAATGAGCGAGGGCACACGTGCATATGAACACCTTTTGATGTTATTCTTTTTGCTCAGATTCTCGCTTTGTCCGTTACATCAAAGGTTCGAAGGGGAATTTCAGTGTAATCTTATAAGTCGGAGGGTTTGCGAAAGTTCTGTCGAATTGCTTCGATTTTTGTCAAAATGGAAATTTTAGGAATTTCTTTAAAAGAAGGAAAGAAAAAGTTTCAGAAAAAACATGATAAAAGGCAATAAACTTATAAAAAGGCTCGAACGCAATGTTTAGATTTTATTTTTCCGAATAAATCATTGTGTCTAGTTGTGATGATTGTACAACCGCGGTACATCAACTTAGTTCCTGTTTCAGTGTATTATTATAGTTAATTACGGTATTCCGCTATTTTGTTTTAATTAATTTACACTTATTAACATAGGAAGATAAACCAGATACTTTACGATTGATTAATACATGCTAGGTGATTATCGCTTTCAACATTTACTCGAAAGCGGGCTTTCGCAGACTTCCAGCTAAAGTAGCCATAGATTTCTACATTAAAGTAGACCAATATCAAGGCATATTCTGTAACTTTAATAATTACCTGGAGAATAATTGTATTTTAATTACCAGTATGAAAACGGTTCATCATAAGTTCGTTCATCAAGTTTATGATAATGTTCCACCAACAAGGACCAAATGATTAAAGTTTCACTTTATTCAGAGAAACGATGCATCCACGACAAACAAACAATCCAATAAGGGGAGTGACAACCATTAGCAGAAATGCACTCTCGAGTTCTTGGTGGTATTGAAACAAAAAGTCTGCGAAAGTTTGCAGTTTTAAAACGAACAGAAAAGAACAAAACTCAGATAATGAACAACAAAATAATGCAAGATATGATGATAATGCTACCGGATTTTTCCATACACAGTTAAAGAATCCCGAAAAAAGATTGTCGTGAAATATACTGGGTGATCCAAAAGAGTGTTACATTTTTTCATGAAACTAATAATTGTTTTGCCTTGACGAATTCTTGTCCTTTACACTGTTTTGCGCGTGCCTTGTGATTCTTATGAAAGCATTGAATTGCTGGAAAGCAACCACTGAAAATGCAACACCTCCTAAAAAGAAAGCCAAACAACTGAAACGTCATACATTGGGCTTACAGGGCCAACGATATAACGGGCCCCAGCCAATGCCTCCTAAAGATAAGGCCTCAGCGCGAAAACGTCATACATTGTTACATCATCATCCGCAGATACGTTTAATCGCATTACTGACACTAATAAGCCCTGAAATGCAATTAAACGTATCTTCGGATGATGATGTAACAATGTCTGATGTTTTCGCGCCCCAGCGCGGAAAAGTCACCTGATCATCTTAGTCCAAGTAACAATGTAATCGTCTTTGTTTCCATCTTGGATTTTAACAATCAGTATTTTTTTGTTTGTTGGAAATAATGAAGGTTGGATTGTTGGCCGGACTAAGATGGTCAGGTGACTTTTCCGCGCTGGGGCCCGTTATATCGTTGGCCCCGTTGGGCTTACTGTTGGTAGAAAAGATTAACAATGGTCGAAATAATATGACGTTTCAGTTGTTTGGCTTTCTTTCTAGGAGGTGTTGTGAAAATGTCATTAACAATGGAAGGAATGTAACACACTTTTAGATCACCCGGTATATATTCTCTCTATTGTTATCATTAACAGTGAAAATATTAAAATTAAAATTGTTTGATAAAAAGATGACAAAGATAAGATATCGAAACGCGTCGGCATAATATTTATAATAAAAGTATTTTATATATCCTTTCCTGTCTAAATGTTATGACAGATTTCTTTCTCCGTGCTTCAGGCACGCTCTGTCTGTTCTAGCAAACTCCTTCTATAGAGCTTATTCATGAGGTAAACAATATGGCGGCAGCAGCTTCAGCTCCGACTTTCATTGGCGGCAGCAGCTTCAGCTCCGCCGTTGATTGGCAGCTGAAGCTGCTGCCACCATGTTGTATACCAGCTTCACACTGTGACTGGTTGCTGCAGAACGACGTCACTCTCATGAATAAGCTCTATTGATAAGCGCCAAGCTTTGAGATGACATCTAGCGGAATTACTTCGCAAACTGTAGAAGGGTGAACAACAATTGAGTAGAGCCTGCGACTAGCGAACGTGCCGCCATCACATGAATGAAGAATCACGTGAAGAAACGCGTGACAATGAAATGAATGTTTGTTGTTCACCCTTTCAGCGGCCATTAACTTGCCATGTTAGCGACATCTATAGGCCGTGGCGCTTGTCAATAGGACAATGCTTCTCAAACTGTTTTAAACAAGTACCATTACATGAGTTGATTGCTAAACTGAAGTACCACTGTCAGTGAATCGTTAATGAAGAAAAAGTATCACGCGAGTACCACTTGGCATGGCTTGAAGTACCACAGTTTGAGAAGCCCTGCTATAGGAGACAAATTCAGAGGAATAGGCTAACAGGCCAGTTTAAAAATCCGTTTGTCTCTCAAACTTTGGAAGGTGTAATTTTCATTGTCATTTTGGAAATGCCCTTTGGTATCATGTTTATGAAGGGTTTGACTGCAACATTAAAAATGTTACATATCTCAGGGGTTTGTGTTAATGGCCTATAAATGTATGTACGCTTTCACCAAATTATCTATGGAGGTGTTGGCGTTGATCCGGCTGCTTGAATCAGAAACATTGCAGACTACATTGTCTAATTTTCCTTGGCTTTACAAGAGGGAAGGCTATCCTGTTTAACAGTTCTTCATTCCATGGGGATGCTCTCGAAATCCAGCCTCACGTAACCAGTTCTCACAAGCGAACCTCACGGAGTGATAAAAGAATTTCGAATCGAAACTAATATAAGTAACACCTATGTCCAATGATATATCGATTATAAAAATTTTTAGGTGCAAGGTTCTTATTCAAAGATTTCATAGGTACATTATAAATACGTATGAAGGGTGGAAAGGAAATTCCCGAATCAGTCGAATAACTTAAAGCTAGAGTCATAAAGGTCAGATCTATCTATAGGAAAGTGTCCGTGCCACATTGAATAAAAGTTTTCCTAGTGCTCATAATATAAACGCTGAAAAGTTACGAAAACTATCTTTTGAATATGATAGATGGAGAAAAAGTTACAATCACAAAGTTGTAGAGCGTCACCGATTTCGTAGACATCATTTCTTTGTATAAAGAAAACAAAACCATAAAACTTCGTAAAACGGAGGAGAAAAGTCCATGTATGGGACCCCTTCTACATTCCGTACGTTTGAATATTCACGTATAGAATATAACAAATGCAAGAAAAAAAAGCTCAAAGGTTCCAAGCAACATTGTCCGAGATAACCTTCATTGTCTCTGTTTTGGATTTTAATAATCAGCGTTTTTTTGTTTGTTGGAAACGATGAAGATTGGATCGTTGCTCGGACCTCGATGGTCAGATGAATTTTGAGTGCTCTGGTCTGCCTCTCGTTGACCTCGCGTTATATCAAGTGACGCTTGTCACATGTAGTCGAGTTATTTGTAGCAATGTCGAGTTTACAAATGCCGAGATGGCTGATTTGCTAATGGAAAGCAAGAGAAGCAACAAGGCTTTAGAGACAGCGGTTTCCTAATAGACATATCCCAAACCACCAAGTTTTAGACCGACGTTTGAGAGAAACTGGGACTTTTAGAAGACGTGATGCCCGTAGGGGAAGAACTGTGAGCATTTCCGATGTATAAGAAGAAATCCTACTCAAAACCTGTATTTATCCCAAAACTGCTTCGAATTTGGACACATGTTTATTAGACATTCCTATCATGTATTTATGTATAGAATCTTATATACGAAGTTTGTCCAATAGAATTGATATTTACTTTTGCGAAAATCAAATGGTTTCTAAATGTTGGATATCTACAGGAGTAATCCATTATAAAACGTATTTACAACTTTTCATTTGGCACTAATTCAGCTTTCTGCCCACGATTGTTGGCGATGAATATTTGTTCGTTTCCGCAATCTCCTCCTATGCTCGCAGACAAGCCGACTGCATTCTATCAAATGAAAAAAAGAACGAGGGGAAGGAAAGAGACGTCGATATTTTATTTTTCTGTTTTAACGAACTCAGCATTTTAAATGAGGTATTTTCCCGCCCCCTTGGCTTTTTCCGATCGAAACGAACGATTGATTGGCCTTCGACGTTGATGAAATCTCTCCCATTCTAATTATTCAGAGGCCTCGGCGTTTCGATTCGTTTGCCAATTGCAAATATCCCTTACGACGAGATAAATAACCTTTGACTGTGAGTTCGTGGAAAATGGTGACTAAACAAAGAGGGGGTGGTTAGAGTTTTTCCATTGTCTGTCCTACCCCCTCTCAGGCTAGATCGAGTTAATATGGAGAGGGAGAGGAGAGAGGAGGGAAAGAAGCTGAGCTGTCGGTTCCTAGAACCATTGACCTCATTCTGGATCCTTGTTTGTCAGTCTCCTCTGAGAAATTCCCTTTTCCTCCCTATGTTCGTGCACTAGGCTAAGCCTCAACCCTTTGAACACGAAACTTCCCTTTGCACTGCTTCTCTTATTGGCGCCTTTCCACATCGTTCGTCTTCTTCGATCTGCTATGGCATAATAGAGGAAGGAAAGGTTGGAAGAGTCGATGAAGATCTTTGAAGAAGCTTTAGCATTCTTTTATTTCTCAATCCCTTCAATTTTCTGAAATCACCCGCCAGTCTACTTTAAGTCGACCACGAAAAATCGAACAACGCTCGCTTCTTTGCCCGGACCCTCAAATGGAATGGCTCCCTTCTTCTTTTCTTCTTTTTTTCCAGACTTTCTTTATCTTACTCGTTCTTTTGGTTTCTTTTATCTTCTTAAGTCTGATTGTTGAGCAAACGGTCCGAATTGACTACGAATTTTCTTCTCCATTTCCCTGTCTATGTCTAATTGTTGAATTGACGAAGAGTAATGAAGGTGGATACTTAATGGTTTTCCAATATTCATTTCATTTTGCTTCATAAAGAGTCAAGGATGGATTGGGTGGCCATATTTGCTTGTTATTACGAAGGCTGCGAACAGGTCATAAAGGCAGCCTAATAAAATGTATTCAGGCAAAGTTTTTGCTTTATATGCGCAATAGACCTCTTTCGCAGCCTGGCAAAAAAATAACGTTTTTCCTTCTTGGCTGCAGTCTGCTGTCGAAATGTGATCGTTACATTCTATCGATTAACGATTGTGTAAGCTAAATTTAAAAACGTCTGTTAGGTATATCAGAGAGTAAAGCATTAAAAAAATTGGACGTTTTAATTTTATTTAATTAATGCAACAGAAAATATTTTAACGCTGCTCCCCTATGCAGATTTTAAGGGAAATATTTTAACGACCTCATTAAATTTTTTTAAAAAATTGAAATAATAATAGTTTTAATGAAATATGCAATAATGTGCTGAGCCATATCATTAAATTTCTTTAGATTTTTTTAAAAAATAAATTCTACTGTTGGAATGTATCCCCTGGTTCCCGATATTTCAAGATAAAATCAAAAAATAAAAAGAAGTTAGCTATTTATTTTTTCTTTTCATTTTGTTATCTTACTTACAGCTTTCTGCCACATTGCAGAAATGTTTTCACATAAATAATCGTTTATCATTTTGCGCCATGAATCACTATCTGTCTGATGTTCTGTTTCTGAAAATATGCAGTCGATTATTAATCAAATTACTGTTAAGGAACAGTTTCAAAAACACAAAAATAAAGATTTGTGATTAATTTTTATTCATATTATAATAAATAAATATTAAGTTGTTTCATGATTAATGACCGATGCACATTAAGGCAAAAAGTGGGGGGGAAACAAACAAACAAAAAATAACGTTTAAAATATGTGAGCTCAGTCCTCTAGATATCTGTGTTTCACATGAACACGCCGAACAGCAGCAGATACTGCATCTGGAAACATGCATTGCCCTCCAAAGACGTGAAGCTAGCATCGGATTTTTACGGTTGATGAAAAATTGCTGCTTTAGGACAACAGAAGGTGAACAACGCAGTGACTCAATTAAGGGGAACTACCGAAACAAATGTCCAAATCTCCATAATGAAGAAACGACCGTTCAAGTTTAGCGGAAACTTGAAGAAAACCAACCTCTTGGATACAAGATTCTCTCTCACTCGGTTGCGTATTCACTAGACTTAGCCCTATTATTTCACCTTAGACTTTCACCGGTTTCGCCATTTAGACCATTTCTTGAGGAGCAAACTGTTCATTACAGGATGCTGTAATTCCTATCGCAACGTTTTTGCACGTCTGTTACTGCTTTTTTTTTGCGCCTGAATCGGCTATTAATTATAAAACACCCCAATACATAAAGTGGTTCTATGTCTCATAATAATAGTGAATTAAAAATGACTTTCAATAACAAAAAACATGGATACTTAGTCTGTTTAACATTACAGTACAGTACCGATCACGAAATATTCCACATCTCACTTGCACGGAGAGAATGATCGATTAAATCTTCCTGTTATATTTCTCTAATAGCTAAAGTTCTGATTTTTTTTAGAAACAGATTAATCTATTTCTGAGATAGGGAGGAAGGTGCTACTACGAAAACTCGAGCCACTTTGTAAAGGGGTGTCTGGTGAATATTCTGGTGATTGAAAACTTTCTTCAATGAGGTTACATCATAAAATTAATTTACCTTGAAATAGATTGTATAAATAACTGGTATATTCATTATAATTAATACTAAGTAAGTATGAATAATTAGTATTAATATAATTATTTTACAAATTAAATTTTTGTGTATTACGTTGCGCCTTGCATTATGGGACGTGGACAATTTGAAACTGAAATTAAACCTAACCTTATGAATTAAATTTCTAGGAGTGAGCAATCAATCAACATTTCCGAAAGCGCAATATATAGGTGGGGAATATTTCGTGATCGGTATAGTACATTCTGAAACTGGAAAAAAAACGTGTTAGCCAATTTTCAAACGAAATTCTCCCATTAAGAATTGGCTAAGCAATGCCCTCATAATAACCATTCAGCTGAGTGTTAATTGAAATTTGGACAGCTCAATAAACACTACCTAAAGAGAAAGCCTACAAACAGAAATTTCATACATTGTTACATCATATTTAGTCATAATTTAGGTCTTATTATTGGTAGAAATGCGATTAAAGATGACTACTTATGACAAATTAACAGTGTATGACGATTCAGCACTTAGGCAACGCTATAAAGAAAGCCTCCGCACCGAAACGTCATACTTCGTCCATTAATCAGCTAGTCTCCTCGCATGCGGGAGATAAAGGCTGCACTGAACTGAACTGAACTGAACTTCGTCCTTTGTTAATCGTATTTCTACCAATAATAAGCCCTGCATTTGCACTACTATGATAATGTAACAATGTATGACGGTTTCCGTGCAGAGGCTTTCTCTTTAGGAGGTGTTGACACGATATATATATCTACAGGCCTGACGGGGCCAACGATATAACCGACCTCTCGAGGCCTACGAGATAACAAGGCCTGGAAGCGGAAAAGTCACCTGACCATCGGGGTGCTGGCAACAATCCAACTTTCAATGTCTCAGTCTTGGAGTTTAACAATCAGTGTTTTTTCGTATGTTGGAAACAATGAAGTTTGGATTGTTGCGCAGACTACTGTGGTCAGGTGACTTTTGAGTGCCCAGGCAACACCACCTAGAAAGAAAGCCTCACAACTGAAACGTCACATATTGTTACATCAACATAATTCGACCATTGTTGATCGTATTTTACCAATAGTAAGCCCTAAATTTGGTCGACTTATGATGATGTAACAGTGTATGACTTTTCAATTGTGAGGCTTTCTTTCTAGGAGGTGTTGGTCCAGGCCTGTCTTTCTCATCCGCTACGCGGTAGGAACATTTTCGGGCTTATTATTGGTAGAAATATGATTAACAATACCTTACGGTAGGTGATGTAACAATGTATGACGTTTTCACGCTCAGGTTCGAGACTAACGAGAAATACAGGCTCCGGCACTGAAAAGTCACCTGACCAAAATAGATCTAGCAACAATTCAATCTTCGTTGTTTCCAACAAAGCAAAAAACACTGATTGTTAAAATACGAGATGGAAACAATGAAAGTTATATTGGTAACTAGAAGCGAACCCACCCGATTGTATAATCGGGAAATAACCCATTGTTAGATTTTTTCTTTCTTGTGACAAAGTCCGCCGTCGCCGATTTTATATAAATGATACCGCTTCTGTTCATAATGAGAGTTGGCAGAGGTTTTTAGCAGAACTTTGCATTTTTAAAATCATTTTTCACGAGACGATATCAAGTATGTTTAAACTGGAGGTTTCTGCGAAGTAGCGGCTCATACTACGCCTGTAAAACCATGTAAAACGGGCGACATTAAAAAACTACAATTGGGCAGGCTTTCTTATATCATTGGACGAGGTCAAAAATGCAACATTCATTTCGGTTGGTGAAGCTAGTGATTATTGCTCGATTATTAGCGTGTTGTTGACTATCGTAGCAACAATGATCTTCACTAACTCGACCAGTACCGCCTATTATTATAGGTGGTATTGACTCAACTCGGTGTTAGCATTTTTGACTTCTTTCTAGTTTCCTCAAAAATCATGGTTTTTGAGTTATTCCTTCTGGCCCGAGGCTGTCCATTTGACATTGAGGTTTAAATCTTTAATAATTTATTTTTAATTCAGAAACTATCAAAAGGAACATCTGCGTATTTTTAGTTAGATTTTGAGTTATCTTCTGAATTTTTACGTGTCCGAAACCCCGAAAAAAAAACACGGGCTAGGTATATGGAGATTTTTTTAGGTTTTTATATATACAGACATACATACTCAACCATTGATGTATCGCCATGGTATTTAGATTTGTTTGCATACAATAGTCTTATCAGGATGGGAAGGAAGAATAATATTGAATTACCCTCTTTCCGTTGCTCCTTTTCATTTGCTTTAAAGTCATTTCTTTCCGTTAATCTCCCTTTTTTTTTTTTTTTTTTTTTTTCTTCTTTATTTCTTTTTTATTTTTATTTTTATATCCTTCCGGTTCTTGCATGTCACGCAGTCGTATGTCTGTCTGAAAGCCGCCAATTGGAGTGATGCCGGCTCATTTCTAATGGCGATGACGCGCGGCTGTTACCTGAGCTTCTCTTACCTGTGTCTGCTCATCGATGAGAATTGATTTCCGTTTACGTGATCCCTTCCTGCCCTCCACCCTCATTCGACGACAGGGAGAGTGGGAAAAAATAGTCTCGAGACAGGAATTGAATATTTAGGGGAGTTTTTTTTTGTTTTTTTTTTAGAAATATTTTGACTAAAGAGAGGCCCCAATTAAGAAGGCAAGAGGGAGACGCCAAATCGACATCTTGAAAATTTATCGTTCGGGGCGATAAAAGCAAAATGCGATCTGATAATTTTCCGTACGTTATAAATCGTTTGTAATTACTAGGCTGCCGCAGTGACGAGAGCGATCGATGGAAATGATCCAACCTAAAAAAAAAAATAAGGATTTTTTTTACAATAAATGAAAAGAGGGGGTTATTAATGGATATTGGGGGGGGGGGGGGAAGCGAAAATCACATTAAAGTCCACATCGACATTCATTTTGCTGAGAGTGTTTCTTAATGCAGCCGCCCTTTGTATTGACAGCATGGGAACCAAAAAATCAAGTCATCAGAAAAAGTAAAGAAAAATAAATTATTTTTTCTTGCGCTTGGTGTATTGTTGGTAGAAATTGATCAACAATGTATGAGGTTTGAGCTCAGAGGTCACGGGTTTGACTCCCGACTTTGCAATTCGCAGAAGGTTTTTAATTGAGTTCCAGATATTCATTGAAAATTTTTTTGTTGAATTTTTCCCATAAGAAATATTACGCAGGCAAAATTGATGAAAAGTAACCTCTGCAAACAGGCTATTCGTTCCGTGCAACTATACTAAAGCTGATTATATGATTTAGTAATAGCTGATTATATGCTTTTGTAAAAGTCGATTGTATGCTTTTCTACTTCAGTTTCTTAGACAGTGCTTTAAAATAAAAAAAAATCGTCTTAAATGTTGGCTTTAGCAATATGTCCTGTGACAGATTCATTTTGTCAGAGTATATCATTTGGCTATGGATAGTCAACATTAAGTGTAAGAACAGTAAAAATTGAAGATTCTCCTGGGATTTCTGTTCTTCTATTCTGGTGTAGTTTTTAAAGCAGAATTATAATTTATTACATACATTAATATTGATATTAATCTATTCTTAATTATCAAAGCAGAGTGATGACGGTTGCGAAAATGTAATTAGTGACATTTCAGCGATATTAAATAATATTTTCTATATTCGAATTGATTTCCTTTCTTCTGTGTCCATGAAACCACAAAGAATCAACTGCTGCAATGTTTTGAGGAAGCAACGCAAAGCCTGATTGGAAGACGAGATTTGTGGGCAAGTCCTTTAATATACGAGGGTAAATCGAAAAGTAATGCCTCTTTGGCTACAAAATTTTTATTTATCATTCCATTTGAAGAAATCGTGCACAGTGCGAAAGCTTGAGCCTTCCCGCGCTTGGGAACGTTCGAGTTTTGTATGTGCCCAGCGCGAATGCGCCGCTTGAGTTGAGGAAATGGCAACTTCGGAAATGAAGAAGAACAGGGAGACTGCCAGTGCTGCACCCTTGGAACGTTACGAGCTTGAGGGTGAGGCATTTCTGCGCCGTCTTCTTACCGGGGATGAATCGCGGGTACACCATTACGACCCCGAGAACAAGCGGCAGTCCATGGAGAATCGGCATTAGGAATTGCCGCCCCCGATAAAAATTCAAAGTGTTTGCTTCAGCAGGCAAAGTCATGCTGACTGTCTTTTGGTACTGGAGCGGGTTGGTGCAAGTCGAGTTCCTTGAGCATGGGCACACGATCAACTCGGCTCGGTATGTGGACACTTGGCGTAAACTGAGGGCGCGGCTGACCCGTGCTCAACCAGGGTAGATGTCATTCTGCAACATGAAAATGCCAGGCCCCATACGACTCGTGAAACCCTTCAGCAGCTTCGGTTCACCGACGTCCTACCTCACCCACCCTAGAGTCCGTATCTCGCCCCCTGCGACTTTTACCTCTTTCCCAAGCTGAAGGAGACTCTCCAGGGACAGAGATTCAATGGGGATACAGTCTAAAGACTTCTTCGCCGACGGCATGCGGCAACTTGTGCATCGTTGGCGCGTTTGCGTGGAGAGAAAGGTAGATTATGTCGAGAAGTGACAGCTGTATCTCATGTAGAAAAGATAAAGCTTTCTTCAGTAGGAATGGTAAATAAAAATTTTGTAGCCAAACAGGCATTACTTTTCGATCTATCCTCGTATAATACAAACTTAGGTGGAAGGAGGTTTTACAAATTTAATTAACTTTCAAATTTAAGGACTATAATCTTTTTTGCTTTAGTATAGATGGAAAGTATTATTTACGCTTCAGTTTTTTCACTCGAGTTGTTTCTCGATGATTGAAGAGGAGACAAACACACACAAGCACATGGACATTCGAGGACACTCGATCGATTTCATGTCTTCTTCACTTTCTGATGCTGTAATTTAATAACAATATTTTAAAAGCTCCATTAAGTACAAGAAGTAGTAATAGTAGAAAAATGGCCACTTGGTGAAGATGCTGAATATAGACAATTAATTTTAGACGCTGAATTTGAAGGGGGGAGGAGAGAACTTAAAAGTGTATAGTTAGGAAGAATTGGTTGGAGAGGAAAGGGAATTTTAAGTTGGTGTTAACGGTCTGCCTGAGCAGTTTTCTTTCCGCTTGACGCAGTTTCGTGCTCCTCATACTGATGAACCCTCCTACGTGCCTCCGTCATTTACCTGTCTGGGTACGAGAGTGTGTGTCTTGGGATAGGACATCCTTATCCGTCTCGGATATGCAAAACGTCTCTGCCTACCTTTTCTCGTTCCTTCTTACTTCGTTTCTGGGAAGTCGGTTTATAGTTCCCCAGCGTTAAGAAGTCGATGAGTCGAGCTTCAAGACGGTTTCACGCATTACGAAGTCACTTTCGCAAGTTTCTTTTGTATATAGATAACGGTGGTGGTGGTGGGTGGTAAGATTACTAAAGCGTTATAGGATTATTTAAATGTCGTAGTTTGTTGAGAGTAGGAGTAATTGGAAAGTAAACAAATCAAACTTTTTAATTCCATAAAGTAACATTAGATTTATTAAACTAACCATAGATTTTGGTAAGGCATTAAGGTCCTAACATTAATAACAGCCAGTGAATAATTTACAGTATTTAAGTTTATTGCTAATAATAAATCATTTTTCAGTCACATATTTCATTCTTACTTGTATATGGCTTTATATTAACGAATGACAGTTAACCTTGTTTATTTGCATACTTATTATTGTAATAATGAATTTGATAAATCTTCAGTTAACTCTTTTTCTTATCAGATGAGTTCAATATGTTATGAGTTATTTCATGTTATGAGTATTTTTGTATGTTATGGTTAATTTCAATTTAAAGGTCATTTGGACTCTGGGGTGGTTAGGGTAAATACGGAAGTCATCTTCGTGCTCGCTGGAGCACTGCTGAAGAATTAGCACTGTCATCCATGCAGAATAAAAATGCGACACTGCAGATTAGACCTGGTCGGCAACAATTTTTAGATAGTCCTTCCGTGGTAAGAGGACCAGGTCCATTCTAAGACACCACCACTAGATCAAATATACTGTAAGCATTGCTTCATGGGTCTCCCGCTACACTCTTTGCCTGCCCTTGATACAAAACAATATGTATCGTGAATCGTCGAACCACATAATTTTCTTCCAGTCTTCACGTGTCTAGTCACGACGTTCCAGACACCACTGTAGACGAACTTTCCTGTTCTATGCAGAAGTCAGTTTTTTCATGGACCCGCTTTTCAATTTCTGGCGCATGGTTTTGACAGATATGGGTCGGGAACTCAATCTTGGTTAATATCATTTGTTAATTATCGCACAGTGTTTTTCCGTACAGGTCATTTTAAACGAAGGCGGTCTAGCTCATATTTTTTGAGCCATGATTACGCCTTTTAGATAAATACAGTTGGATAATTTTTCCAACGGTTGAATACTCTAGAATCGCCCCTTTCGAGAATCCAGACAACTGCTTCGTTGTTTGAATCGTGGCTCCAGCTAGACGAGCACCAACAATGAGTCCGTTTGCGAAGTCTTGTAGGTCCTTTATCCCCATTCTGAACAATGCTATGATCAAAGTCATCCACTAATTCTTAAATAAGTACACGCCTTTCAATCACATGACCTCAAACTATTTTCCTTAAAAAAGGATTAAAACAAATTTACATAAAATAATTGAAAAATTCTCTATTTAAATTTACATAATTTTTTTTTAATCCATTGGCCCATGTGTGTATAATACTTAAACGTGAAGTCTGTCTAATGATACTAATGTTTCTTTTTGGAATTAAATGGTTAGTGAGTCGCTGTTTATTTCATTTCTTTTATTGCAAATTTACCCCGCTCGACAAACAAAATGCTAAAAGTCATCAGCCGTTTTGGATTTTCTCTTTTCATCCTTGTGATTGCTGTTTAATTCTCTCTCTTTCTCTGATAGAACGCCGGCTAATGTTACGCTAGGCTTTGGGCAATTAAGCTGTGAGAGATTAACGTTTTCAAATTGAGTTGGTTTCACAAAAGGCTAAGTTCACATACGCGTTCGCCAAATTCAAGGAGGTGGAGGTTTCCTTTTTCGTGGCAATTGGAAACGAATTTTAATTTTGACCTTCACATACAAAGGGGTCGATGAGAGAACAATCTGGAAACATAAACAAGATTCGGATTTTACACTGTAGGTGTGCTTGTTGATGTTGTGGCTTTTATGTTGTTGTTTTTGTTGTTGTTGGTCGTCGATATTTTAATCAAGGGGCGTTCTTCGCGCAGAGTTTAATTCGAGTTTCCCATGTAAATTAGGAAATCACTGGAGAAGCCAACGATTCTATTAAGCAAATTGCGTTCTTGTTTTTATTCGGAGGGCTTGCTTTTGTCGTTTTCATGCATTTGTTACACTTGCCTGTCACTGAAAGGCGCTTCTTTAAGGGCTACTTTTTTTTTCTTTTTAGAACTTTATCTTGACCTAAAGAGATAAAAAAGTGCTGACTAACTGGGGTGCATTGCTTATTTTGTTGGGTTATTTACAGTTTTCTCACCCATTGATAAATTGGAAGTGTCATCCATGATAGCAGTGACGTCAGCTCTTTCTCTCGAAGCTTCGCATAAGCGTTTTCCAAAACCTTGTTTCAGCTTAAAGTGTCTTCCACAGGGAAACGAACCGGAATTTATCTCAATCTACTGCTGAAAAGTGTCTTCTGTTTCTCTACATTAAAAGCAGGGAGAAGACGACCATGATGAAGCGCTTTCATACATTCTCCAAATATTCTTTGTGATAAAGTAGAAAAAAAGAAAGCATGCTCTCTTTGTCAAAATACTTGCATTAAAATTAGGAAAAGTCCGTAATGTTTAATAAATATAAGCATTTATAATAGAGTTATAATTATCCGAATTCGGTTGTAGTCATCACACCTTGAGAAATGTGAACGTTTGTGCTCTTCTTATTTGTCCGCTTACTTCATTTTGCTTTTAAGTTTGCTAGGTTTTAGATGTTTTTACAGTGAAGAAGGCGATGTTTTTTTCTTCTATTTTTAAAAATATTAAATTGTCTTTGCACATATTTGTCTCTATAGCATTCTTTATTGCTGATCTGATTTAGGCTTGGAGGGGCTTTGCTATCAAAAGCTAATCTGAAGAAGGGTCAATTCTAACTGATGATAATAAAATGAAGAACGTCTCATTCGCCGAAATAAAGATCTCATTAATGACATAAACAACGCTATCGAAATTTTACTTACACCAAAAATAAATTTTAAAAATACAATTATAATGCCTCAAAATGATTCTATAATTTTCCGTTCCACATAGTCCTATAATATTTTCCGTTCTAGCTTCTTTAATTTTAAAGATACGAAGCGTATGGTCCAGCTGGTTGTTAAATGAAAACAACGAAAAAATGAAATATTTAGTAGTGGTTCAAAATACATACATCCTTATATTAATTTTCTACACGGTCACCATTTCGTTCCAAAGACTTTTGATATCGTGAAACAAGCTTCTTTAAACCATTTGTATAAATTTTCCCGCCTGGGATTTCGGCCAGTTTATTTGTATTTTCATTGAAATAAATGTAAGTAAATCATTGACTCGCGTATCAAAAGCTCATCGTTGCGTGAAGCAAAAACATGGAATCTATAATTCACATGATTCCTCTTTGGTCGTTTCAGCTTTAGAAGCAAAATTAATTCTTTTCATTATTTTAAAATGGTCTCACATAAACGCAACTACAGTTTCGGATTTTTTTCTTCGTCTAACGTTTTTTTTTTCGTGTGGCAAAAAAAAAAGTTTAAAAAAAATGAAAGAAAATTCTTGGGAATTGCAATTGTAGCACAGGTTAATGTCGAAAGAGAAGACGAGCACTCTAGCAAACGGATCTGGTTACTCGTTGATTTTCAGATTTTTTTAAATTATAAAAAATTATTTTTCGACTTATCTATCATTTTTAACTTCTAAAATGTAACAAAATATTTTATCATCTAGATTGTTTAAATTTTTTATTTTATTTTATTTTTTTATTTTTGCCTCGACTCTAAAGGGACTCTATTTAACGTTAATCTCTCTTATTAATATTATTGATAAGACA
Source organism: Rhysida immarginata (assembly GCA_023313115.1). Taxonomy (NCBI): domain Eukaryota; kingdom Metazoa; phylum Arthropoda; class Chilopoda; order Scolopendromorpha; family Scolopendridae; genus Rhysida; species Rhysida immarginata. The sequence continues at coordinate 200,605 of JAHWFO010031202.1, read as the reverse complement.
TGGATGATGTATTGTTTTATATCATTTTACTTTGTTTTATACTACCCTATTTATTCCATATGGGAATGCAAAATTAGTATAATAATAATAATAATAATAATAATAATAATAATAATAAATAATAATACATTCCATTTATGTGAGCAGGTCAAAATTCTAAACTTTATTAGTTATAATTAATTTTTTGGGTCTAGTACGTGATTATGTATTACGTAAATTAATTTCTATTTTCATTAAAATAATTTGGATTGTTGCATTTTCATACGGTTATCAAATCTCATACAAAAACCTCTATTATTCGAATTTTATTTTACTTAACCTCGATAAATCGAAGCATTTGCTTTTCCTTATCGAGGTTTTAGTGTATAATTAACTCGTGAATTTTTGACGAGCCCCCTAGTTCGGGTTACTCGAAATAATATTTATTATCATGAGCTTCAAAATCTGCTTTGAGAATTAGAAGTAAATTTAACTCCATAATATCTCATTAAAAGGTAAGCAATTTATTAAGATCGTTCAATATCAAAAGAGGGAGGCCGTGGCTTGGTGGGGTTTCACTGAACACACCAATTCTGGAAGTTAAGCAACATCAGGCACGGCTAGTCACTGGATGGGCGAGCATCAGTGACCCACGATCTTCACCCCCCCCCCCCCCGGCTGCTGCGACCACCATACAGCAGTCATCAATCCATATTCATCCAGGGACCCAACTCGTCGGGCTTTGGCCATACAGGCATTCCGGATGGATGCATTGGATTTCATCAAATAAATAAATAAAAAAAAATAATTTTAATTCAGTTGAAAAGCGTTGCCACAGATTACTTATTACACAGATGGAACAATCAATGTTAAAGTAGTGGAAACAGCATGGCTCATTGTTTTGACGTCATCAATTGTTGCAAAGTCCCTCTTTCTAGGAGGTGTTGCTCTGAAAATTTCCAAAAGGATATGTTTTTACGTGATGGAAAGTGCATGACTCATGGATTTTTTAAAATAATAAAATTTAGTATAGTCAATCACGTAATCTGTTTCCATTTTCTCCATAAGGACGGCATCATTTGTCCTGTCTGTATAATAAGTAATCTGTGGCAACGCTTTTCAACTGAATTCATCTAACAATGCTACGTCCTGCCACAATCTAATTCTTTACCTGATTTGATGCTCTGCAGAGGAGTGATTCTAATTCAAACAAGCAGAATACTTGTGCTCAAACAGTTCAGACTATATCGACTATGACTTTGATAAGCTTTCAGGTTACTCACGACCCGTTGAAAGTCCGATCCTCCAAGTTGCGTGGCTGAAACCGTTCCGATCTACGGAATCCTCGTTTATCCAGCCTTAACTCCAGACAAATTTGTTCCAAGTGGTCCCGGTGGTCCAAACATGCAAACTTTATCTGAGTAACTTTATCTGCCATACTTCCAAGCTAAAAAAAAAAAAAACAAACAGCAACAGAACGTCAATCCACTCCAGTCTGAGAAGAACACACACTTCTATAGGAATCGGGAAAAAACAAAAAAAAATCCTAACAATTTGCCCAAAGGCCTTAGCATTGTTTTTCTATCAAGTGAGAGACAACAAAGGAAAAAAAACTCATGAACAAAGTTCAAAGGTTAAATGCTCAAAACAATGAGTTGGATAATGAAGGAAACAATGACGTACTTATACGTCAAAATGGTTAAAATGTTCTTTATGATTAAGATGAAAATTTCATGTAAATGATTGCAACCATGTTTCTTTTTAAGACTTTGGAAAAATTATATTCTAATATGTAATGTAAGATTTACTTTTTGTCACAGAAAATGCAATAATTGGATGAAAATATCCAAATGAGACGAAGCCTAGCTTAGATATAGACAAATGCGTGGTCAAGAAGAGATTTTATCTCGCAAGTGTTACATGAATGCAGTGGTCAAAGAGAGACGGTAAAATGGCCGTCAAGTTGGTTATACAAGCAGCAAAATGTCATAGTGTCGAATGGAAGATTTCCTGAATAAAGTCCTCAGGGATCGCTAACCACGCGATGTTCCACCTGCTTCCACAATTCATCGTCTCTCTCAGGGCATTGTGCAAAGCGTAATGGGACCATTGGGCAAAGCCGTTTTGTGCGACTGTTTTGACGTCAGAAAAGTGTCTGAAAATTTTTTATAAAACTTTTTCTAATCTAAAAAAGAAAAGAAAAATGTATTTAATTCATCATTTGGAAATTTTGACAAATTCTTCTCAGAAAACAGCATCTGCAATTTTAAATCTGTTTTGTGTATTCTTCTTTCAGCATCTCCATCTTTTCAGTTTTTATAGTGGTTCATGGCCAACTTGTAACATTTCATAACATGCACATCTATCTTTCTGCACTTTACGTAGCTCCTCTATAAATTTTCATATAGATGGAAAATTGCAGGCTAAATTAATAATATTTTAATCATATTCTAGGCAGATATTGGCGTGTTTATTTGCGCGGTCTTTTCCGTTTAATGCTCTGCGATAAACATTCCAAATCTCGGGATTAAGTAGGTGGTTTTGTGATGATGCCCATTTTGTCGGTAATGGTGAGGACTTGCTGACGCGCCATGTAATTATCTTTGAATTTCAAGGCGCTGTATGCTTCAGCTTGCTGACGCGCTTTCCACATAACACACATGGAACATAGAATTTGTTATCTTATGATATCCGTTCGAAAATCAACTCTTGTTCTAAATTCAACTGTAAATACAGTTGTCACCATTTTAAAAATGTTTTAAAGAAATATATCTTTAAATAATTAACTGCTTTTTAAATTTTTATGATTTATTGTAATTAATATTGGTTTGATATAAATTGTTTGTACGTTTACTCTATCAGGTACGATAAATAAATAAATAAATAAATACGAGGGGTGTTCAAATTTGACTTGGAATTTATTTTTTATAAAATCAGGGGAAAAAACACACATACCTGTTATTTCTCAAAGAACTCTCCTTGCTTCTCTACATATTTTTCCAGCGTTCTGGGGCATCTGGATACCGGTTCTGTAGAAATCTTCAGGCTGATGTCGAAACCACGTCAGGACAGCCTTTTTCACTTCCTCATTAGAGCCGAATCGCTGCCCTCCCAAGAACTCTTTCAATGGTCCAAAAAGGTGATAGTCGCAAGGGGAGAGATCCGACTGTATCAACACCCCCCAACATCTGTTTAGGGGGTATTGGCTGTATGATGTCCCATTTGAGTTCCGTCAGTGTGTCCATAGTCAGTTTGACTGTGTTTGGTCTGGCATTGTCTTGCAGAAAACAAACACCACTGGTAAGGTCGCTTTTCCCTTAGTGCCGGCTCCAAGGACTTCCTCAAAATGTCACAGTAGTAGAGTGCATTTATGGTTCGACGTTCTTCCAGAAAATCGACATGAATGATAACCTTAATGTCCCAGAATACAGTCGCCATCACTTTCGTTACCGACGGTGTCATCTTGAATTTCTTGGGTCGTGGTGAGATAGTGTGTCGCCACTCAATGCTCGCACGCTTGCTTTCAGGAGTATGGTAATGAATTCGTGTCTCGTCGGTGGTCACAACACGCCTTAGGAAGCTGTCACCTTCCCTGTCATATCGCTGCAGCAGTACGAAACAGATTTTTGTGATCCTCGGAGAGTTGCTTAGGAACCCTTCTGTCACAGATCTTGTTAAATTTCAGCTTATCATTGCCAGTGCTGATGTTCATTATTGGAGCCAATTCTCGGACATGAATCCGCCTGTTGTCCCTTATCAGCTCATTTGTTCGTGCGAAGATGCCATCATTGACAGCAGTTGGTGACTTTGCCTTATGAGGTTCATTGTCAATGGATTCTCGTCCTCCTTCAAACTTTTGGCACCAAAGTAAAGACGGATGATCGAGACAAACATGACTCTGTGAACTGTCTTTAAAGTCTCTGATGAATTTCAGATGCTTTCACACGTTCGTTGGGGAGAAGCTGGATGATTATTCGTTGTTCCACTTTGGTCGACACATCGCTGTCCGCCATTTTGTTTAAACAAACAATCGGTTGTCATGGCAACCGGATGAGTGGTGTTCCATTTGCATGACAGGCGGTAGTTCCCATCCCAACAATGAAAGTTTAGATTTTTACAACGGAATTTACAAAAAATAAAGTCCAAACAAATTTGAACGCCCCTCGTAAATAAATGAAATAGGAAAGCTTCGTCTTCAATTTTCTTGGTCTGTTTGATGATCAACTTAGATATTTTCAGACCAGTCGAGAAATCCTTGAAGTTTTTGTGGCAACTCCGCCACTTGAGCATTCAGATATTCGTCGATCTTATTCAAAGGTGCAAAACATATTCAGGGCAATAACGATTTTAGCTTTTAACGCGAATTCTGGATTCGTATTATACATATTAGTGAAATTCAGATCAACATGTTCTGGGCTAAATGAAAGACATATATATACATATATATTAAAAAACACGAATTATGAAATGTATATAATTGCCAGAATTACATAATTCGTGGGTTTTTTTTTGCCAGAATTACATAAATGTGGAGAAAATAGCAATGCTAAATGTGTCTTCGACAAAACATAAATATTGGGAGCCAGCTTGTTCTTAAAAATATTAAAACCCTGTCGGGATTTGGTCTAAGTCATATAATAAAGTTTTTTTATCATATAATGACTAATTAAAACGTCACTATTGTTTAATTTCTATTAAATCTGCTGTAGAATGTTCTAAACGTTTTCGCTAAAACATATCTATTCCAGTCCTATGCGTAGTAAATCGAGGTCTCTAGTAATGCATTCAATATGAGTAGCAAAAGCCTTGGAGTCAACCAGCTGTCAAAACTAATGGTGCCCCGAACCTTCACACGAGATTATGAGACTATATGACATTCACGGATGACAGCACGTTTAGCTCGATGACTGCGAAGTTATATTCTCTATCGTCTGTCATCATCGCCGAACACGACAGCTGTTCCGTTTTCTGTATTGGCCTCTCAATGCTTGCGGGACGATAGGCTTGTGATCAGGGGTAGTCTTCGCAATGGGTTATATGGGTCAAACCTGCTTCAGTAAGTCTACGCTTAAAAGTTCGTGTAGATATTAGGACGTCGAATTCTGTGAGTTGCTTTGGGATCTATCTTGCAAAAACTTTACAAAAAGCAAGTTTATTGTGGATCATTTCATAAGTGGAACATATTTAAACTATATATCATTGGCCATGTTATCAATGGTTATCCATTTATTCGACGAACTTCCATAGATGTTAGTATACAATATGTAGCAGTCGAATGCGGTCTGTCTGCATCTGTGCTTTCCTGCCACTGATGTTAATTGTCATTCGATTTTCACAGTGATAAAACACATAACCTACAAACTGTATGTTAGTTATTCGATGAAATATCTGCTGAAGTTGTCCATGTGGCAATTATAGTTCTCGTGAACTAGTCTTACGCCTTAAACGTGCGTCCACTGGATAATAATGCAACTTTTTAAAGGTATCCATCAGTCTGCAGGGTGCTCCGAGAAAACCTTCTCTACTTTGCTTTTTCTATGTTGAGTAGTGTAAAACGGCTTACTAACATGCTATAAAATGAAATAATAGATTCATTCTAAAATGACGCTCTATCGCTCGAGTCCACTTTCTGAAAGACATTGGATATCTTTAATCCCAAATTCATCACTTCATTTTCGACACAAATTAAGAGACTAAAAGGCAAATTAAAACCTTTCAAGATAACTCCATACTCTTTCATTTTCTCCCGATAACATGCACAGTTAAGCACCTGACAATCAATTGTCAAGCCATAAATTGATGACCTGTGACGTCAACGTTATGCTAATGAGTTCGATTAGATGCACGCGACATTTCGAATGCCGTTTAGTTTTGGGTTCGTAAACAGAGACCTTTGCTAAGGCAAATATAACGTTGCAACCGATTAAATACAATTTTCGTAATTGAGTATTGGTCGAATTAACGTCAATAAACAGGCACGTAAAATCGAGTCGCATCAGCTGGTGTTTGCGACCCGTTATTGCGCGAACCAATCAGGAAACAACGCAGTCTCGTGCAAAGAATGGGGAATGTGCTGTAATTACATATTGCGAAAGTCATTGTTAGTATTCCCCAGGTTAGCCTAAGTTCTTATCAGTTGGTTGGTCCCAGGAGGATGACGTTGAGCCTATACTCCCCTTGAAGGTTGAAAGCGCCTTTGGACGATGAATTCACAAGCGATCCAGGGGAACAAGACACAGTACAGTGCAGTGCTCTCTCATTATAACGAAATGCTGGGGGCCGTGGAAAAGTTCCGCTTTATCGAATGGGGAAGTATCTAACTCTGCCATAAAGATGATACATTAAAAATGACGTTTGAACTTTTGAATCGCAATGTAAATCCATAACCATATAGAATAATTTTTTGATCACGCAGACAAACTATTTACACAAAAGAGACGTAAAAGGGAACACCTTCCACCTGCACACAACGAAGTTTATTCCATCATATAGGCTACGTATATACATATTTTGGATGCCAAGCAACCATCATTCAGTATGAGACCCTAAGTTACACAGACATAGACATCTAACTAAGTTAAACAAGCTTAGTGATGTAACAAACCATACTATAAATTTGTCCCATAGACTATCTTAGAGAACCCAGCACGTAAATTCTATTTTGGCAGAGCTACAATAATTAACAAGACTATGCCTCATCACAGACCAGATATCATACTTGCAACAGAACAAAGTGACATACGTAACTGTTGATTCCATCCCCAATGCACAAAATCCCTATCGTTCTTTCTGCCACCAGGCTTATTTCACACTAACTAAACAAAGAATCAACCCACACGTTTACAAAAACTCACAGGAAGCCACAATTCTAAGCAGTTGTCACCTAGTCAGAAAATTATAGCATTTAAGCTTCCACTCACATTCATTTGAGTCCCTTGGGTTTAGCTCTCTCTTGGATTCAGCTCTAAGACTTGGATTCCGGACTTAATCCGAATTTGATTTCTTCCAAACAACATGTATTTCATAATTCCTTGGACATAGATGTCAACATGAGTTCTGTTGAGGTCATTTTAAAGAGTAATTGCAAATTTTTCTTCGATCCATTTGCGTAATAATCATTCTTGAGGGGTAACGTTTTGGAAAGTTTGAAGTCTTTCTGCTAGATGTCTTGGTGATACTGTTACTAAGGAGACACTAACATAGAACAGAATGGCAACACTTTAGCAACCAAAAAAAAGTTTTGCGTACAAAAGAAATTTCGTTTTATCAGCTGTTTTATAGAAAAACAATGTGTCCTATAAGCATATCAACTTCAGATTCTCCCAGATCGCATTGACTGGCGATATTATTGTAAAATTCGTCACTATGTTCTATAACAAATTAAGATGAGAAACGGAAGTTAATATACCGCGGCCTGGATTCGAACCAGGGACCATGAGTATCTCGGTCGCGGAATTTTTCCTTTTGTTTTTTAATCTTAATACGTTAATCTTATGGAAAAAACGGAAGGAAAAACTCCGCGATATGGATTCGAACCAAGGACCCGAGTATCACGCTCATTCCCACTACTAACTGGGCTATCGTGGACATGGGACAGCAAAGCTGTCTCCAAAAGTCATAAAAGATACAAAGTAGTCAAGATGGAAGCCCTTTGATAGCTCCAGTGTTTGGAGTTTGAATTTAACACTTTTGCATGAGTTTTCATCAGCTTTCTGATATTTGGAAAGGAGAAAGCTGGTAGATTAGTCCAGTTCGTGAATTTTTGTCAATTTTTTCCATTAATATCTTTATCCAGCCGTCTCTATCTTATATTTGGAACGTTGAATTTATTATTTTCGCATGTTAAACTTATGTTGGACATTATCTCCAGTATCTATTCATTGCTTTCTTGAGGATAAATTTGTTGCTCAACGGTGATTGCTATCATCTAGGCAAACAAACCCAGTCACGTAGATTTACCAAAGTGACGATAATTTAAGAGCCAAATAAACTTATTATTCGAACCAAGAACCCGCTTATCTTTCATTTATATGTAACATGGACTCATCCAACTTATACGTAGCTTTACATTTTAACCAAATTTCTGCATTTCTATCTCCATTTACATGGTAATTGTGAGCACCCAATCTTAAGTCCCCCCCCCCTCCTCCAATTTATAACCAATGAGGGAATGAGGTATAATTTTTTTCTTTATTGATAATTGAGATAGTATTTGAATATAGGCATTTGGCTGGGACCATAGAATCATTATATTATTGTAACAAAAGTTCGATATAAACAGAGGGAATGTATACTTAATTAAACGTTTTAGAATGCTTTAGGCAAAATTTCTCACGTCATTGATATTTACCTATTAAGATTAGGGGCTGTGTAAAGTTTAGATGGGTTAGAAGTTAAATATGTTTAGCAAAAAATTTGTTTAAACCGAATAAGCTGCCAACAGGAAAACTAAGTTGGATATCTTTTTTTTTGGGCTTCAGCCTTGACAAAATAAATTACATTGCTCTTTTGTCTCCGTTTTTATTTTCGCGGCCGTTTTCGTTCTTTGTGTGTGCGTGTGTGTGTGGCTGGCTCGTTGCACCGGTTCGTTGCAGACGCAATCGTCAGTCGTGACACGTATCGATCTCCCTTCCGGTCTAAATCCGGCTTTCGACGGAGGCGACAGAAATTTCCGCGGATCGAAGCCTCTGACAAGAGCGCTTCCGGGCGACGGGCCAACAAACCCTAATCCCCGTGCCCTCGCCCACTGTCAAATGGGCACTGCCTCGGGTTAATTAGGGCCCGGCCTGGCCTTTTAGCACCTTTTTGGCCCTGCTTTTCTCTGCTTTTTTGTTTCCTGCAGGAAATCTGGATTCGAACTGCGCAAGGCCTGCCTGCCCCGTGTAATTGACGTCGCTGTTGTCCTTCTGACGTCGCCGGTCGATGAACGCCGTCTGCGGTAGATCATGATGAATTGGGCGGGAGGGGCCTCAATGTCGCTTGGCTTGACACATCATCCACCTTTGGAATTCTCGTGCATTTTCCCACTTCCTTCTTTTATTTCTTCTATCAATATGCAAAGCGTGTCGGCTGAAATACTTTATTTTTTATCTCCTTCCTCTGCCTTATGAAAAGGTCAAATGTGAACTTTTTTTTGGCTTCTCTGTCGTAAAATGTCTACTGGTTTCTTTTGTGTTTATTATGTAATGCATTTTTTTTTTTTGCTCTTGCGTAAGCTAATAAATATTTAAAACTTGGTGTTCCTTTAAAAGACAAACGTCCCTTTGAAGAAAGAATTTGCAATTCAGTCCATATTGGATACAGTTTTTTTGTTAGTATTCTCTTGTCTATGCTAATAATTATCTGCGTGGTAAGAATATTTGCAATTTACGGTCTTGACAGTTGAATAAAATGCTGTACCTAATATATAGGATGTTTCAGAGCACCCGTATCAACCATTTTTTTTAAAGATATTGATTCTAGATGTTTGAAAAAAAGAGTTTTATGGACAAAATCTATGATAAAACATTCAGTTTTGGTAGCTTTCATTTTCCAGAACAAAGAGAAAGTAAGGGGAACTGGAGTCAACTTTGAAAATTCAAATGAGAACATAGGTCATGTAAGGTATCTTTGGATAATCTTTAAAAAAACAACGTTTACTAAAAGGGTTTTTTTTTTAAATCTTCATCGTTTATTCACAATTAAAGAAAAATGAAAACAAATCAGTAAATTAATTTAATGAATTAACTAAATTAATGTGATTATTGATTGGTTTTCTGACATACACACTTCATAAACAATGCTTGTTCTCTTTCTGAATTGGCTCAGAGGACTTGAGCAATGCTGAGAGATTCACAGACCACTGTAATTCATTTCTTCATGTCTTCCCTTGTTGTTAAACATTCTTGGTAATGTTTTTAATTCACCCCCCCCCCCCTCAAAAAAAAGTTGTTAGGAGATAAGTCAGGAGAACAGGATGGCTAAGTATTATAGTCATCGCCATCTAAGTTGAACGACAGGATGACGTCATTTCTAACGCCAGCCAAGAGACGTTAACGGGAAGTAAATCGCTTAGCTATTTCATGAAACATTCGCTTTCGTTTTCGAAACATTGTTTTCGTATTTATATTTAGTTTCTATTTTCTTTTTTTTTTTAAATAGATAAATGAAACTAATAAATTAAAAAAAATAGTCAATTCGAAGGCAATTTGTTTTATATTATGACTTTTAAAAGGTTTCCCACGTTTCAACGATATCTCCGCCTTTACTATAGTAGAACAAGTGCATCATGGGTAAAATCCAGACAAACAATATTGATAAGAAGACTTACTGCGCATGCCAAAAGATCATTCAACTTACGTAGCGGTGAGTATAGGTACTCATCGTCCAATCCACCGTCCAGGAAATGATCAGTGTTGTTTGGCACAAAATGGTGTACATTTTGAGCGTATGATCTGTTTTCATTTGAATTTTCAAGTTTTTTTCCAGTTTCCCCTACTTCTGTTCAGTTTTTCCCCCTGGAAAATGAAATTATCAAATGCGAATTCTTTAACATAGATTTTGTCCATAAAATTCTTTTTCAAACATCTAGAATCAATATCTTAAAAAAAATGGCTGATATGAGTGCTCTGAAACATTCTTTACAGAGTGTCTCATAAATAGAGGTACACACGTTAAAGAGGAGGAGAGCGCATCAAAAGGATTGAGAATTACATAGGAACCCATACCTGAAACGTCATGGAAAGGTGGTAGCAAAGGTACAAGAAATGAACGGACATAAGACAGAGATCACCGAAACATTTATTGCACATAAAATATTATAAATGGCGTAAAAGATGATTCCATTTCAGAATGTTCGAAGTTTCCACCATCACACGCGATACATGCGTTATATCGACGACCATGGATTGGCGGACAGGGACCAAAACACTTAGATTGTTCTTTCATTTCTTGTACCTCTGCTATCGCTTCCCATGACGTTTCCAGTCATGGGTTTCTATGCAATTCTCAAACCTTTTGATGCCCTCTCCTCCTAATAAATAGAAAAATATTTGGAGCCCTCTATTTGGAGCCCTCTCCTCCTGTTTAAAGTTTGTACCTCTATGTGTGAGACGCCTTGTTTATCCATAAATGCTATGTTTAAAGAATTTTATAGAAAGCAGTAGGTCTACCGAATACCGTTTAAAAAGGTCAAAACCACTTGTCAAGTTAATGAACAATCAAGGGAAACAGCACTTTGGTGTGCTTTTGCGTGAAAAACTACCAAAACTTGATTTCGAATTGAAATCCCTTCTCTTTCTGAGATCTTCAGTTACAAAGTGGATTTACAGTTTGGGTATATATTTTAGAAAACGATTAAGTGCCTAAAATCGAAACTAGAATTAAAATTTCATTTTTACCTCGACTAAGTTGGAGTGTCCTGCATCATTTCTACTTGAATTTAGTTTGGATCTCCGTAGAGATAATTGTTATGCAGTGTTATCTCTGGGCTCTTTTGGATGAACACACCATCCGGATTAATTTACTTTCCGCCCGGCTACTTTTACGTTTAAAAGTTTTATATAATACAGGGTGTACATAAAAGAATATCATAGTTTGAGCATTTTTTTACTTCTCTTAGCAATGAGGAAAATGTTACAGACTTATAAAATATATGGTTCGCTGTACTGTCCTTCTTACTGAAGCTTCTGGAGACTTTTAAGTACATAACAGAAGAAATACAAGATTTCCTGACCAGTTTTGCCGTTTATTCCAGGCTTTTTCAAGGGTACATAGAAATTTTTGTTGAATGAAAGAAGAACTGTCCAAGTTTATGCAACTTAAGCAACTTGTACATTGCAAATGCTCAGTGTGCAATCCTCTGGAGACATGACACACGTTCATTTGGTAGTTCAACTTCTCTTACTCTGGCCGCCACGTTCTCCTGACCTCGCCCCATGTGAAATCTTCCTTTGGGGATTTGTCAAAGACCATGTTACATACCATCACTATCGAAGTATGTGTCTGCATTGGGACACGGATTAGGGCAGCCATTCAGTCAATCACAGCAGACATACTGATACGAGTGTGGGAGGAAAGAGCTATCGAATGAATGAATTTGTGCTGTGTCATCAGGGCATTCCATATTGAACATTTGTACTGCATATTGCATAAATTTAGGTAACATTTGTATTCACGCTGTTAGAATGCTTGTTAAAACTGCGATATTCTCTTCTGTACACTTTGTAATATACAGAACTGTTTCTCTACTCCTACTTGTGCAGGTACAAAATTTCCGGGGGGGGGGGGGATACTGAATAGGAATATTATCTAGTAAGCATGCATTGTCCCTTCGTTTATTTTTGGATTAGAAACCTACTTTGTAATGCTTAAATGTACAGTTTATCTGTCTACAGTGCTGTCATAGTCTAATTAGTCCCTATTAGGCTAAACTCCAGCGTAATGGAGGAATACAAATTTTTGAAAATAAATTAAATCGCGTTGATTGCAATTATTTTCGGCATTATCTAAACTGAAATTCAGTGTTTGTTTAGAAAAAGTTCGATAGTTTATTTAAAGAGCGTGAGAGTGACGAGAGAAGTCCATTTCGTTTGAATTGACCCCGTCGTAATGGGTGATTGTGAGAAGACAGTGGTGTGATAGAGATTGGCAATTCGCGATTTGGAAATGGTCCCCTAATGATTGTTTAATGAACTTCCTGGACCCGGCTAATAGGATTTGGACGTCGTGACAATTCAGTCTGATTCTCGGACAATTTGCATCGTGGATTGACACATAAAATTGCACAAAGTAAAGAATTGTGTTTCTGGAGATCCCAAAATAACAAAGCATAAATTAAAACAAATTTCTTAAACGGTGAATTGCAATCAGAATGAAACATTTCGGGAAACTAGATTTATAAGTATCCTATTAGGATGAAAATAAGGATTATTGCAGATTGAAGATTTAGGAGGTCTAGCCATGCTGTTTTTCGTGGCTTTGTGGTATTTAGTTTATTTATTTTTCTTTTTTTTATACTGAGGCATATTTTCAGTCGCTGAAAACAACGCAAGGAATGTGTGCAAAGACCTTCACAGAGCATTTTTGGAATTCCTTTTTGGAAGTCATCTGATAACGTAATGAGGGTGAATACAAAACTACTCCCTCTTATAAAATTAATAATAAAGAAACAATAAGTAAGAATTTTGTTGTGATTTTTAATAATATGGTCGCATAGTAAGAGATATTAGAGAATATTTCTGAGCTTTTATTATTTGTATAGGCATACAGTTACGATATATTATGATAATGTGCAAGGGTGATTTTCCGTTCACTTTTTTCTAATGCATTCTTAGCCCCTAGATTCATAGAAAGCTTTAAACTTACCTTTTCCAGGAAAGCTTGTATAAAAAATTCAGGGAAGCATTTCTCATTAAAAGTACATTAAGAAGACTTATAGAATGGTTTTCTCAAATATTATATCTATTATATTTTCTATGTATAATAAAAAACTTCAGATAATAGAGTGGGCGTTTTGTTTATTTTTTAATATTACGGCAAATTGTGTAACAAATTATCTTAATGGATAAAATGCCCTTTCAAATTGAAGTCGAATACATAAAAATATTCACTGGAACAATTGTTGAGTACAATTCAAATCATACATACAAAATGAAGCAATAATCGCGCACCATAGGGTTATATGTTGATTATATCTTATTACAATTAAAATTTAATTAATTGATTATATCTTAGATGATGCGCTTTGAAGAAGATTAAATGTTTCTCAATCGATTGAATTGTTTTAATGGAATAATGACCATACATTAGGACTCCACAATAACATTCCAAACACAGGATAAAGTGTTGATGCATTTAAATAAACAAAAGAGATATAAACAAGAAGGGAAGAAACCGTTTGTTATTTTCTTACTTTCTTGTTAAACTAGTCTCGTTCTTTATATATTTTATTAAAAGAGATGTACTTATTATTACCATCCGAGATTCTTTGGTGGGCGACTTTTGCCTCACCCTGTATAAGCCAAACGTGGTTATCTGTTTTACATTAACTTATAATTCTGGAAGTCATAGTAATAGAAACAATAAATGTATGCAAAACCCTGCTCTGGAGTTTGAATATGAGATGCATTTTTACTATCTACTGTATATAAATTGCCATTTTTGCGTGTTCAGTTTTATTTTAAATGATAGTCCGATCAGTTTTATGTTGCCTGTGTTCGATGGGCTAATACACGATGACAGACATTGAGAAAGCTTTGCAATAGTTAATAAAAAATAATATGTATCATCTAACGGATTTTATTTAGTACCTATTTTGAAATCGAGAACTGATTTTTGCGGCCATTTCTACTATTGATGCTTTAAAATTATTTTTAGCGATGTTTAAAAACTGATAAGAGCTCTCAAGAAATACAACGAGAAAAAAGTGACCATTACCGTATAAAAGAATAAATCATTAGATGATCACTGAGGGTTTTAATGGTACGCCTACCTCAGATGTTCGAATTAATGATGAAAAATAGGAAAGAAAATTCCGCAGCTCGGATTCGAGCCAGGAACTTTTGGCTCGGACCGCCAACGCGCTAACCAATTGCGCCACTGCGGCCATGAAAGCGAACCGCTATTTGCATGACCTTAGGGCTTGGTTAGAGCAGCTACCTAGTTCGCCGGTTCGAATCCGGGCTTCTGAATTTTCTTTCCTATTTTTCATCATTAATTCGTATAAAAGACCGTGAAGAATTCTGTTGAGTGCATATAGTGGAATCTGGTTGAGGCTTAATTCCAAAGTTTCATGACCATATTTTTCTCAGTCAATTACATATTTGACGCTGAAACCTTCAGACATGGACGGAAGTTCTTTGCATTGTTCTTGAAATAAGAAAGTATCTCTGAACCTATCTAAATGGATAGAACATACATGCAGAAACTTTCCAGCTAAGAAAGTCGTCTTGTCCTCATCTTGTCGATTTCTTAAATCGGCCAGTTAAAGAAGTCTGTATTTTATATGTCGAGGAATTGGCTTATGCATTTCAGCAGATTCAGAATAAGCTTATGTTCTTAATAGTTTAGGAATGCGAGGGAATGATTTTTATTTTTTCAAAATAGCGATAAAAATTTTGAAAAAAGGAAAGGAGCCTAAAAAGACGTATAAACGCCAAAGAAAAGTTTTATTAGTGCTTGTCATTTAAATGAGCTCCTGTCTGGCAATATTAAAGAATAGGATTTTTTTCCCCTAGTGTGAAGCTTTTAATAACTTAATTAATATTAACAGAATGCGATTATATTTAACTTTTGTCAGACAAATAATTGAATTTTTAATAATCGGGGCCGTCTAATGTAGTTTTCATAAAAGTTTCTGCCAGACTACATCATCTCCATTTACCCCCCTTCTGCCACCATTTTATCTCGTGAAGTCGTGAAAGTCAGTTAGCCATTGACGGAGAAATAGCTTTGCCGCCGTGTTTTATGGCAACTCCCTTCTCGCCTTCATTTCCTAAAGACGAATGGCGAAGCGAGATAAGACGTCGTCGTGTTCGGGTGCACTTCATTTATTGGTAAACCGTCATTAATTGATTTACAAATGCCTGGCACCTGGCCAACAGGGACGTCCACCCTCTCTTTTTCTCCTTTTGCCATAATAACTCACTCCTCTTTATCCGTCTTTATATTCTCGGTGGTCGATCGGGTTTTGACTTGGCGTTTCTTCTTTGCAAACGGGGGCCTGTGGTTATAAAACGCGCTTTTATCAGCTGCTGACCTCCAACGACCCTCATTTGTATTATTTATACGGGAAGACGAAGGCAAAACGGGGATCATCATCCATCGGGGGATTCGAAGAAGCTGTAATGGTGAACGCTGAAAGGAATTTTCCTAAGTTAAGGAGGAAAGGGGCTACTGGTATCACTTTTGAGAAAAGGACATCAACCGGGCTGCCTATTTGCGCAAGGGATTAGCTGGCGAGACACTTGTAGAGATAATGGCCTGGAAGGTCCACTTGACGGCGATTTTAAGAGTATTAAGAGGAAATTTCTTGAAAATTCCAAAGTATTAGAATGCCGATAATTGGAATGAGGCCGAATTCGCAACCAAAAATGAGGAAAAAGGACCAACTTAGATAATATAAAGGTTCTATTTACATTTAAAAGATAAAAAGAAAAGGAAGACGACTTAATGTGTTGCTTGCATGTTTAATAGCTACATAGGTAATATGCACAATAAATTCCCACATTAAAGTAGCTAATATATATATATACACGCCAACTCTGTACAGCCTAATCGTTTTAATGTAAAAGCTAAAACTTGTATCACTAAATAATAAATTAAAAAGAAGACGAACTTTTAAGTGATACTTTAATGAATAAACTCAAGTAAATATTAAACATTCAACTCTCTTTGAAATAGACACCATATGTAACTTGCATTAAAATAAAGAAAAAATTTTAATTTTAAGTTTTTCATCTTAACTTCACTTGAATATTATGCTTATCTACAGAGTTTATTATCAATTATTAAATATTTATTTTTGTTCCTTAATAACCTTCAAATTGTTCTAGAAATTTGTATAATTCACTATGTAAAATCTTGTTTCTTCGTAACACTTTTTGTTTAATCCATTGTTCATTTAAACCACGGCCGGTTTGTCATTAAATTCCATCTTTTAAATCTTCAATTCATCTATGAAGATGATTGATAATGGTGAAAAACCGAAACGTCCGTCGCCTATTATATTCGTTTGATTTTACTGATTAAAGTATCACTTAAAAGTCCGTGTTCTTTTTTAATTTACTAACCTTTTAACTGATTAATCAAATATTATAGTAGATACATAGAAAGTGATTGCATTCTGTATAATCACGTGATTAAGATTTAATGAAGGCAAAAAGTAGAACATACGCTTGCTTTAAGAGTAAATAACTTTAGGTACTATTATCTCGGAAACTGTTAATGATAGTGAAAGAGTTGTAAGGGGAAAAACTCTCCTATGAGGAAATACTAATTTTTGTTTGATATAGTTTTCATAAAGACGCAGGTTTTTGCATGATATCGAATTAAAAAAGGTTGTCTTGTTTGGTCTGAGTATCTGAAGTTTAAAATTTAGTCGAACTCAGTTCAATCGGTCATAAATTTAGAAAGAGATCGTTTACTGAGCGAAAGGTATTAATATTTTCTATTTATTTTTATGTGAATGAGCTTGCAACACCGTGCATTATCCTACAATATACTCTACAGCTGGACGGTTGTAAATAACTTCAACATTTTCACGATATCGCAGTGAATTTGGCAAGAAGGTGTTCTTGAAGTCACGGACTTTCACTTTTGAGAAGGATTTAAAATATCTGCTGCGTCTCTTAATAACGTCATGACCACAATGTTAATAGAAAGAACAGCTCAAGATGTTTCCTATGCCTTTCCTCAGATCTTAAGTTATTAATGAAATAGAAAGGCTGCGAGAAATTCACGAAACTGCTGCAATCATTTGTAAGCAACCTATATTTACTGTTGAGGCATTATTTTACTTAATGAACAGCTAAAACTTTAAATTATTTGCATGTAAATAAATCAAAACTTAAGTCATGACGCATTGAAAATTATTTGTCTTAAAATTATTGAAAGTTCAAGTACTCCTTCTATTTTTTTAGAGGATCGGCCACCACGGCTTAGAACATATCAGTCGTATAATTATTATTGCATATGAACACCATATTACGTCATCTGTTTTTCGCATAATTTTCCATGCAACACACGAAAATCTGCTTTATCTGGAAAAATGAATGAGTTGAGTGTCGCCTATCCTCAATTTCATCTTATTCTACTCCAGTTACCTAATTATGCTAACGGAAGATTTGATTCTATAGAAGGGGAGATGAATGGATTAACCATTAAATATGCTAAGAATTCAACTCCATTCTTCGCGTAAGACTGCAATTGGATCGTTACAATTGGGTCCTCTTTTGAAGCCGACATTTCTTTAGGTGGATTCGGGCGAGGATGGAAAGGAAGCTAGAGTGTTGTTTCTCTGTCTATCTGTATAAAACGAATGCCTATGTGTACAAAATCAGATTGACAAATTAGCTTGGTCGAAAAGCCAGTGTCGTTGTGTTCACCTGCGAATTAACATTGATGGAAAAAGTCGCTCTGGGCGCCTATGTCGAGGGGATACACTTCGATTCAATTTGGATCCCAAACGAGAAACAAAGACAAAAATAAAAATACATTGGGAAGCATTATCGATTTACATTTCTTCAAATAAACCAGTCCGACTGGCACCATTGCAAATTTCATAACTGTAATTTGCTCTGGGAATGTCTTGTTTTTATTCATTTGTGCTGATTACATTCTCGTGGTATGTGAAACTATTCCTCATATTTACTGCAGGAATTTTCGTCTTTAAAATTCTTCAGTAAAGAATTTTGATTACTTTTATTTTCACTTCTAGCTTCTAAATTTATGAGAGACGATATGTAGTAAACTACGTATACAACGTGTAGAATTGAGTAATGATAATTACATTGTGGGATGAATGCTGGTGTGTTATTAGTCTAGTCATTGCTAATAAACAGCGTTTTCCAAAAATAGCTGTATAATTTGGTGTACGAATTCTTTAAGAATTTTTATGTGTTGAGACTGAAGAGCAATGGCATACAAACTTTATTATTTCTCAACTTCACTTCACTTCATTATAATTTCTTCTTCACTTAACATTTGAATGCGATACAATTTTTTTGTCAAAGTCATCTTAAATTGAATTGCTTACTTTAGAATTGTTTGGTAGGGAAAGCTTACTTTATGAAATTTGTTCATAAAATATGAAAAAAGTAATGAAGATATAAATATTTATTGATAAAGTAAAAATGAAAAACTAGAGAACATGTTCTAATATTTGGTAAATATTTTAAGAGTGGAAAATAAAAGGAAAAATTCAGGGACTTGGGATAGAATTGGCCTTGTTGTACAAGAGTTTGTGGAGATTCATAGTTCTTGGTTTCGAGCCCAGGTCGCGGAATTTTTTATTTTCCAAACGTAAAATATTTAATATATTTGTTTTTTTGTCTTTTTTTTTTACAATTACAGGTGTAAATTTTTAGTTGAAATATTTTCTCTGGACACCCTACATTTCAATGTATAGTAATTTATATTACTTTTTATATCTCTTTAATTATTTTAGAAATTATTAAACATTTTATTTACAATGTTATTTAATTTTTAATAATTTATCGAACAAATTAATTAATTCTGACACTTAAGAGTATAACGAAAATTAAGCAAAATCATGTTTGTTTTATGAAGAAAATTTAGCTAAAACTTAAATTGAATATTTTCATACATTTATCTAACTCTAAAACAAAAAGATGATGGTGAATTTTGAGAAATTTAATAGTAATTTGATTACTCATTTAAAATGTTTAACTTGCTTATTTGAATTACCGGACTTCCATGCAAGTATCCGATTAAAAAACTTCGGTGCATGCAGTTGTTAACGGGTTTTATTAATTTTGCAACCGCTGTTCTTCGACATGCTTATTACATCCATTTTACCAGATAACAACTACTCATCTTCTCGCCCGCTTGATAGTCATCGGGAATTTTACTGTATCGCATCACAATGGAAAAGTGTGAATTCGAGAGTGGAATCCATGTTTCTTTTCTTTTGCTAAGCGGAGACGGCAAATAGCTGAAAAAATTAGCTGGGGAAATTGTTTTCGCCTAAGCCTTATGTCACGCCTTCATCACATTTGCGAATTTATGATCTAGAAAAAAAATTGTTATTTTACGTCTGTGTTCGGTTTACATCTATTCGCCACGTTTAAAAAAGCAATAAAATAAAAGCATAAAGGCTTTTTTTAAAAAGTCTGGAGAAAACGCAAAAGACTAGACAGAACTGAAGGTCAAATTTGAATGCCATTGTGAATTCAACAATTTTTTTGAAAAGATAGCTGTTGGGTTAATCGTGTCGAGAAGAAGGGAGTTGCCTTTAAGATTTGGATTATCTTAATAAAATTTTATATTTTTATAGCGAGAAAAAACATCTTACAATTCTGTCCTTGGGAGCGTTTTTCTTAATTTCGCTTACTATTAGTAAAAATTAAGGATCTGAGTATCTGCTTAAATCTGCAAAATTCATCTCTCGAATGGTTTTGTCCAGCTAAATTTGGAAATGAATCTTCCAAGAACATACATATAGGTTAGTCGCTTTTTTTTTTGTTCGCCAGTATATATGCGTTTTGTAGATCCTAAGCAGAATCAACTGGTCTTTTTTGTAAAGTAAACCATTCTCTATGAAGAGTTTACTATTGCTTTTTATATAGTAAAATCAATAAATGGTAAGGATATTTATTGCTCTTTGTTATAATACATTTTCAGTGTTTTCTCCTCATTCCTTCTCATATTTTATAACACTTTCTTAGAAACTTTAAAATTGGACACAGAGTGGTAATACACTGAAAAAGCTGACCTTTTGGATAGAGACTATTCTTTCTCAAAGCAAAAAAATAAAAGGATAGATAGTCTGTGTCCAATTTTGTTTTATTCCAGAGTTTGAGCCTCGTCCTTCTTTTCTTCTACATCAGTCATTTAAAAACTTCAACCGATTAATACGTCTGATAGACAAATCACCTTGTGTGCATCGCTTGTGTCTAACAGACTTAAGCATGATATGACATGAAGGGCAACACCAATTCGATGATGTCAGATTATTCTTGTTTTTATGTTTAAATCGGGTTAAACGTGACATGGAAACCTATATGAAATCTGATATAACTAATTTGTAGTAATTACTTCAAAAAAAAGGAAAGTGGTTGATAAAATACCATGTTGCGATAGACAGGGTTGCTTTAAAGGTCAATAACTTAATTTTCTATTGAGACAAATCACAATCTAGAAAGCTTCCACAAACGTTTATTTTATTCAATCTTCATTGAAATATGATGATGCCCTACATAAATTATAAATTTACGAGCAACAAATTTGTAAAGGATATTTTTTTTTTTGGTTATACTAGAAATTTGAATTCGATGCATTTTGCAGATATAAAGTACAGTTGACTCCCTATTATCTCGGTGTATATTTAAAGATTATAGTGACGGAATACGGGAATTTAAAATATACTCTACTTAGACTAGATTTAGTCTCTTTATGAACTCAGCACATACAATCCATCAGTAAGTCAGTATTTGAAATCATTTAAATCCACTTTTGGACAACTTTTTTACTTTCCTTATCAAAGCTTAAATATTAATGAAAAAGGAAAGGAAAACTTCCGTGACCTAGAATCGAACCAGGACCACGAGTCTCTAGCTCGTCGCCTCTACCAACTGGGCTTAAGTTCAGCTGTACCAGTGTCCGCGATAGTCCAGTTGGTAGAGGTGACGAGCTAGAGACTCGTGGTCTCTGGCTCGAATCCAGATCGCGGAATTTTTGCCTTTCCTTTATCTTCTAAATTTAATCTTATAATTTGAAGGATAGCATCAATATTTCCACCATCATTTTATTTTCAAAGTTTGCTTAAACTGAGTGCCTCTATATGTATTGATTGATATTTTGGTAATTAAATATACATTTCAGTTATATTTTCGAATATTCCTTTCATTTTGCGGATTATCGGGGAATTATTATTTGCTACTTTGGTTGGATAATTGAGAGTCTACTGTAATAATGAAAGACCAGAGAAAATGCTCGAGCATGGTAAATATTTTAAAAGTGGATAACGGAAACCAGAAAAAACTCGCGGTCGCTTGTTCGATCTCAGATCGCAGAATTTTCCCTTTCAGTTTTCATTTTTAAAGTTTCATTTTTCATTCCCTAAAAAGGTGTTAGTTTTACTTTTTTGTTTTCATTTTCCATGATGAAAATATTTTGCAGATTATTTTTATCACCAATAGGTAATGTACAAGGAAAGACGAGCCACAAGTCAGGAAAATATATTCTATCACCATGACTACTTTTCGCCAGTATGTCAATTTTACCGACGCATCGGGGCTTTTTTTTACCTTGGACTTTCACGCATGTAGATAATGACATATTTTATGTTTTCTTTTTATCTACAAGTTATTAGTGTAAGATCTTAACAAGGACCGTGTATTTAAGCAGTTCGGTCATTTAATTGGACACGCGTAAATGTTCTTTCGGTGACAGAACGCAAACGGATATTGCGTATAAAATAACAAGATTGTCTTCTCCTGATAAGATTCTCGTATTTATTTCTTGCTGTTCCTTTTGTGAGCCTTCGAATGAACCTGCAAGGAAACGAGATTTCCTTCCATTCCCCCCCCCCCCCCCCCAACCCTGTCTGTTTCAACACGACTGACATCTTCTTTCTCATTTGATGACAATGGCTTGGTCGGGAGGGAATCCTTTTTTTATTATTTTTGTTCCGTTTTCCCAGTTTGGTTTCGACACGACTTTTGCGATTTGTCAACTTTTTTCTTTTCCATTCTACGACCTCCCGCTTATAAATCGCTATCGTTTTTTGTGTTTTTCTTTTGTTTTTTCCCTTATGGTTTTAGCGAATTGGAATGAGTGGGTCGTCGATCTGTGTGTATGTGTCTACGTGCTCAGAAGGAGAGAACTTCACGTGATGCAGCACACGAACGAAGGAGGTGAAGAGGTTTTGTTTGTTATTTTTATTTCCGTAGCGCTTTCGAAGAAAATAATCGTTGAAGAGTGATCTAATCGTCTGTGTTTTGATAAGACCTTAAAAATAAAGGGAACTGGTTTCGGATTAAGTAGGTTGGCGACCTACTTGAGATTGCTAGAGGTGATGGAAGCGCTAGAGAATGTTCAAAGGTGGTGGTGTATAAACCACTACAGGGCTTCGAACACTTAACTTTTCCTCTTTTATCAGGAACAGCGAAGGTTTAGAAATGCCTCCCCTGAGAGAAATAGCTTTGGCTGGGAATTGAACTCCAGAGGAACCGGTTCGTTATCATCATTTTAAGTAGAGAAAAGAGGGAATAGCTTAATGTAAACCACAGTTTCTGTCTCGGAATTAATGCTGAAAAATAATATAAAACTAGAACACAAAAATAGTTGTAACAATAATCTTTATAACGTTAGATTCCCTCGTTACCCATGGGGTGGTTGAGCTTGGTCTTTTGAGTCTTTCATACATAGCTTAATAAAGTCAAGCCTATTTTGGGAAGAATCATTATTAAACTTTTATAAAGAATCATTTGCATAAACCGACAACAATTGCTTTTGATTTTCAAGTTATAGGTTTTTATTTTTAATGCGTTTGAGGTTAAAGTAATTAAACCATAATGCTCCCCAAAATTAATATTTTTCTACAAAGATTTATTTCATAACTTAAATGACCTTCATATAATTTCCGGCAAAAAATCAAAGCCCCAAGATTTACAAGAAATATATATTTTGACTGGCATGTTATTTGAGAATTCTATTAGAGTTTGTGAATTCTTGTTGGCAGTTAATGGTTGGGTTTATGAACTTATGTTCCTGGACATTTAATCTCGTTGACTTGACAACAATTACTTTAACCAGAATGCGAACGAGGTATAGGGAAACCACAAATCCACTTGAAAGTATTTTTAAAAAATACATCCATATGGATTGTGATGTTCCTATACTTTGTTTACATTGTGGTTAATTGTTCCTCAGTTTCAGTCTTTTATTGACTCTGCACCAGCATCAGAAGCTTAATACGCGTGGTTAATTGTTTTTTTAAACACCTCTGAAAACATTGAAATGTAAACAAAGTATAATACGCGTAGGTTTTATGTAGTTGTCTTTAATTATTCTTTACACTGAATTTCAATATGGCTTTGCGCAAGGCCTCTTCAAGCATTGCAGATATTAAGTGTTCCAGATGTAAAAGAGATAGTAAATTTAAACTTGAATTTAAATGAATAAGCGGTAAGCGACCAATTGAAATTGAAGCTTTAAGAATATTTACTTTTTCGTCTGAGAGACTCAGGTTTGTTGATTCGGGTGAGAAGGAACAGTAGCGTCCAACAGGCTGCTTCCAAGAAGAACTCAATAAAAGTGGCTCGTGATTAAAAACGTGAATAAAACACGATGCATCTTTGTCATTAGGCGGAATACAAGCTGCCTGTTTATCCATCCTAATTAAAACAGCTTCGTCAATTAACGTTGGAGTGCGAGTTTGGGATCGGAGAAGTGTTTAACAAGCAAAAGGAATGCAATGCTTTGTTTCAAGGGCTTGCAGAAGTTTGGATGGGGGAGGGTGGAAGCAATTGAGATAATAATAAATTGATTATTGGTTTTACAATGCCCGTCTGTCCCCTTCATATTTTCTACAGGTTTTTTACATAGAAGGTTGAAATTTGGCATGTGGCTTACCATGGGCATGTCCTAATCACTGTTTTGTTTGGTTTTCATTTGTCCACTGGGGTCAGAATTATGGGGTGGGAGTTGGAGGGGATCTGTATGGTCTTAGGTATGTACGTAAATGAGTGAAATTCAATATGTAGATTCTTCTAACCAAAACTTGCAATACTATGAAGTTTGGGGCAAGTTATCCCAGTAGGGTTGGAGTTGTGGCGGTATCCGTCACGAGTCCTTTAGAACTATTAACGTTTCTAAATGGCATATGATATGTCATTCGATCGGAAATGATGAGAAAAAGAAAGAAGATTATTTTACATTTTCTAAATACTACGTTCGAGAACGTCAATTTTTTTATAAAGTAAAAGGGAGGTTAAAAATAGATGAACTTAGGGCTTCCATTACTTTTCTATACCCTCTTGAAGGGAGGGGTAATTTCTTGTTTTAATAAACTTTCGAGTTTGCATTAAGAGAGTTAGTCTCTTCGAAAATGGCGTTGGCATGGAGGTCTTTTGACCCCTTTCCCGTTATGTTAATGTTATTCTTTGGGTAGAAGCTTTCTATTAATTAAATGAGAGGGCTAGATATAAGGATACAAAGAAAGCTGTAATGACTTGGTTTTATTAATTTTTAACGCCTAAGAGTAGGAGAGAGTAAAGCGAAAGGATAGGGCAAAGAACCATCGACCCTTACCGTCGTTTGATCCTACGTTGATGAAGCATTTGTCGAGAGCTGCATCTTGTTGTAATGTCAGATTTCTTAGAAGGAAAATTTACAAAAAAAATAAAATTGAATAAAAGTTTTTTAATTTAATTTTTTTAAGTAACAAACTGACTTTTTAAATAAGTATTCATTTAAAATAATTTTTCTTGCTTTATTTATTCCTTCTTAGTCGATGTCATATTACGGGAGTTCCCTGCCCTCTTGACTTTTTTCTTCCTTTCACTTTCTTTCTTAGCTCAACCACCTCTTCTTGAGCGCATTGCTTTCTGTAAGGAAGGCTTAATATTTTTTGAAAGGGGTAGATTGAGGAAAAAGAAAAATGAAAAAAAAACTTTCACTGAATTGTTGATTCAGCATAGCTCCTTCTCCATTTTCCTTCCCATCTTTCCTTCACCCTCCCTTCGCCGGGCGTTGGGTTCGGCTCCGAGCGACGTCGGGAAAATAGGGGGCGCCGCCATTGATTTGCCAGGGAAAAGTGTCTTCTCTGATAATTCAATAAAAATTTTCTCTTTTCTTCGCTTCCTTTTCATTGCACATTGTCTCGATTACATTATTTTATTCCCTCCAAGTGTCAGGTTATTTTTTTAAAAAATAAATGTATAGAGGGTAGGAAAGGGGGGGTATGTTGTGTACATGTTTGTGTTGTCGGGAGGAGGGTGTTCCTGGTTCGACCTATTTTTCTTTGGGAGGGAAGAAAAGGCGAACGAAGTCCCAGGGTCAGGTGGCGTCGGAGGGATCCCGTGCCAGGTTGGCCTCAGCGACTACAGCAACAGCAGCAGCAGCGGCTAGCTAGCTTAGAGAGATAGAGATACATACATACATAGAACCGCGTACTTGCGGGGCGGAAGACGAGGCACTCTTCCAAGCCCGGTCGATTCCGCAATGCAGTAGGATGCAGAGCGTGGCACGCCACCACCGAACAACGACTGAGAGCGACGGCCACCGACTGCTCACTCAGTCAACCACCAGAGCTCAGTCGAGCCTCATCACAGTCGGAGGTTCTCTCCTCTAGCTGTGGCTTTTCTCCTCCTTTTTCGCTCTCTGCCACACACATTCTCCCTTAAGCCAGCCATGCATTCGCCTCGGTTACCATGTCGATAGTGAGTATAACATCATCCATCCTAACTAAACGGATTCCCAACATTTTATGTTCGACTCATTGCTTTTTATTTCCTTTCCTATATATCCCACTCATTTCTATATTTTTCATAAATATTTTTATATTTTTTTTCAGATTATTATTATTGTTGTTGATGTTGTTGTCGTTAATGTTGTTGTTGTTATTGTTGTTTCATACAGAATTTTTTTCTTACCTTTTTTTATTTACAGTTTCCTAATGTGTAAGCGTAATCGTCTGTTGTTTGTAGTCCCCCTTCCCTTTATTTTTTTCTGATTCCGTGCTTTTTGACAGCGCATATACTTTTGCCTTCTGTGCCTTCCATTCTATCCTGCCTTCGATCCTTCGGATGGTGAACCCCCGGATCGACGCCTGAGAAACGACAACGCAGCTCAATTGACGGATTTTGAATGAAAAAAAAAGACATTATTCTCTATCTGATTTACTTCTTTTTCCTCCTTCATTTGTTGTTTTTATTCCTTTTGCTCTAGCAGCTTGTTTCACAGATTTTGCGCTCTTCTTCATGGGACAAGCCTCGGAGGAACTTAAGGCTGCCCGCCCATCACAAACGTAGGTCATATTTAGAAATGTTTTGCAATAGGTAAACTGTACAACAGAGATCAACAATGTTGATCAACATAATATATATGAAAAAAAAAAATATCTTACATGACCGATCATCATCCCCTTTCTCTTCTTGACTAAAATTTGCTAAGTTGCTCTGAGGGCGATCACCTTTATTCGCAAGTAATTGAACATAAGAGTTGAGAATTGCAATTTTTACATGCACTTAGTTTACTTTATGAGAAGGTACGAATAACGAATGTTTATAATACTCGAACGTCAAGTGCTTGCGCTTAAGCGACTCCTAAATGAAAGACACGCCTTATCTTACATGAAGAAATATATAACGCATATCATATACTATTACTTTATAAACTAGACTTAGTTTAAGAACTTGAAAAATTGATTAAGATAACGTTTCATGAATCATGAGCACCGATCAATCACTTAATACGCTTACCATTCTGAAATCGAGTTCTGTGCTATTATCATGCTCATTGATTATTATCATTATTAGCATTATTTTCATCAGTTTGTTTTTTAGATTTAATTTTTGTTTTGATTTGTAAAAGATTTACTTTTTTCTATGTTTTCAACAAAAGTGGAGCAACGTAGCCGATGGCCGTGATCTTGGCATTTCGGGTTCGAGGGCTTTTCGCCGGCACTTTTAGGTTTCCGCGTTTGCGACGATTTTCCCTCGCTCAAGGACAGATTTCCCCCTCAAAAGAAAACTCGTTTCTGTAATAGGATAGGAGCGAAAAATCCTCGTCTTTCACCCTGTGCCCCTTGGATTTTGTGATCGAAAGAATACGATGAGGGCTCCCTCACACGTTGAGGTGAGATTCAATCGAACGAACGTTATGTGCTTAGTGTCTACTCACGGAAATCTGCAGCGGAAAAAAAGTGTTATTCTGGGATTATAAAAACCAGCAAACGTGTGGATATCTAGGAAGTGTGTTTGCAGTTTTAATTGATAAAAAGGCCAAAATAAAAAGGAGGGCATACAAACTTTTTCGCTTGAGATTGTTTAAACTGGATTGGTGTTAACCCTGAATGGACTATCGACTGCAGTAGCATAGAAAAAAAATTCACCCCCTCCTTCTCTCGGTTTGTAATTTCAGATAGGAGTTAGGCTTAGTTTCATAAAGTAATTTTTTTTTAATTTACACGGTGAGTACTCTTTTTTGAACAGATTTTCATTAGAGATCAAACTAATCGTTATTTGAACAATTGACAAGCAGTCGTAAATTTGTTAATAACTTAAATCGAATTCTATTATCTTTTTCCAAAATTGTTATTTAAAGTTAATATCAGTTAAATCGTTAAGTCTTAATTATTTTTACATTTTAAAATAAGGTAAAACTTAAAATTTGACATTCTTGAAGTAACCGTAATAAGTTAAAGTGAATTATAGACACATTGATGACTCTTAACATATTTAATCAGTTTAAAAAATCGGCTTATTTTTTGCAATTTGGCATTGCCAGATGAGGGAATTTAAGAAATTCAAGTGCAGCTGGTTTCGGTCAGTTTTATCCAACTTCTACACTACAGAGTATCCACAAATGTCCGTATTTTAGCTCGCTATATCTCTGAGTCGTAAAGGGGATGTTCTGTAATTTCAAATGAATGCGTAGGTCGTTGATAGGTAGGTCGTTGTAGGAACCAGGACATGGGTTTCCGTCAATGACCTCCCCAGTCCCCAGATATAACGCCATATGGCTTTGCCTACGGAGATATGCGAAAGACGCCGTCTTTAGGCCACCATTGCCGGTAAACTTGGACAAATGAAAAAGTCGAATCAAAGCAGCAGAGAAAATTCTAACGACTGACATGGTGGAGAGAGTGGAAAGAATTTAAATGTCGAATAGACGTTGTTCATTTGACTGGTGGGGAGGGGGGAGGCATCGAACATTTATAATATTGATGAGTTCAAAATTTCTTTGCTTTTTTATTGCTATTTTATAATAAAGAAATATAGCAAACTAAAGTAGGGGCATTCTTTTGTGGACTCCCTGTAGATAAGAATTATAAAAGCCAAGTCTTGATCAGTAATAATAAATTGAGATAAACCATTTTATGGTTCCATAATATATTTTATAATTTTGAGGGGAGATGAGATTATTTTATATGTAAGCACACCCTAGTCGTCTGGAAGAAAGTTAATGACATTGAAATACTATTGTCAACATCATTACGTTTAAGTTTACAGATAAGCAAATAAAGAGCTATAAAAAGTTTCATTTTATATTATCACAGAAAAGGGTGGTTCATTGCTGAAAAATACGCCTATTGCTTATTATTTTAATGCTTTTATAAAAAAATTTTCTTTAACGTTTTTGGTCGTAGTAGCAACAAATGAAACAAAGCTGTCACCACGGAAGGGAACCGCAATAAAACAGGAAGCCCAACGAGAGTTTGACGTGCTTTCGCCCCATTTGTCGATTCAAGGCTTTTATGGGCAAATCGCATATCCAGACCTCCATGCGACTTTCACTACGAAATGGAGGGGAAGATGGGCTTCCTCCCTAAGAAGATTCGAGTTTCTTCTCGAGTATGTGTGTGTATGGGTCTGAATGGCTCCATTACTGTTTTAGAGAGGCGAATCCGTCCGTCTGCCTGCCTGTCTGTCTGATTGTGTCGCTCTCTTCCCATTGGCTGATGGCGGCGATCGATAAGCAGACACCAGAGCCGATGGATATCAACCCTTATAAAAGGATCGGCATTTTAGACGGGCATTGTTAAAAGTTAGGTTAGTTTGTTTTTTTTCTTAGTTTTGGTTTTAAAACTAAGGTTAATTATATTTTTTTTTGTTAGAGCGAGGCTTTGTTATTTCAGATCTTTATGATGGCAAGATAAACATTTTTTTGCTTAAACTGGCATTGGGATTTGCTTTGAAATCGTTTTGTCGATACGGCTTTTGCAGTTTTTCCGTGGCTCAAAAAAAAGTATTTTTTATGGGTGTGGGTGTCCTTCGTTTTCGTGCCAAATTACTATGTTTACTGTTTTGCTCAGAAAAATTTTGAAGCTTAAAATGGGAGAAGCAGTCAGTAAAAGGAGAGGGAAGCGATGCTTTTATTTAACCAATCAATTATGACGAAGCTTAATTATTATAAAGAGAGTAAATTCGCTTGAAGAGAAGTGCAAATGCAGTGCAGAGCCGAGTTTTCGTGAAATTGAAATCAAATAAAAGCTTTATTTGCCGTCATAAAGAACTTTAATTAAATGAAGTGTCCTGTCTTGGGTGAAAGGAGAGCTTTTTAAATTTCTTTGTGAATATAAATAAGAAAATAAAGAGAAAATCCTTTAAGGCTTCATCTGTTCTCTTAAGTCGAATCGCAGAGTCGTGCCGTGAAGCCAACCCTCGACTGCGGCGGCGGAGCTTTTCCTGTACGCGGCTCTCGGTCTTAAGACACGCTCTTTACATTGTAACCTGAGGATCAAATTTCGATCATTTCTAATAATCAGAAACGTTTCCTAATGACGAGGAAGTTCAGTGTAATTAAACGAGAGTTGACAATCTACTCCCAAGGGATCTGCTTATGGACGATTGCGCTCGTGGTTATTTTATTCCGGATATAAACAATTTATCAATTATAATGCTCACCTCAATAGTCAGAGCGAAATCTAATTGATGGCATGCCATTCATCTCGGCTCTTTTAATTTTTGATATCAATTACTTTTGCAAATTAAAGGCAATTAGGCTTGAAATGTGAAAGGGTTGCTTTGTAAAGTTTAGTGAAAATTCCATATACCATAATGTAATTATGGGCGCATTATTTACCGGTATTTAAAATTTTAACTTTTTTAATTATCAACTTTTCCATTATTTTTAACTTTCAACTATAAATCAATTTCATTTCACTTTATTCATTTTACACTCTTCAGGCTGGTCTCTCGTTTGTTGTAAACATTAATTTATTGCAGTTTAGAAATGCCTGGACATGATTATTCTTCTCTTTCTTAATCGCCCCTTTCACGATTAAGTTGGCTGGCTTATAACGATGAATTGGTGAATAAGTAAAACTAGTGTCTCGCTCGCGCTCGTAGATAGCTACTGTCTTTATTTTATGATGGATGGTCGAAATGGCGTCTGATTACGAACTGAAGATAAAGAAGAAAAGCCTTTAAGGTAATGAAAGCGACACGTACAAAAGGCGAACGGACGTTCAGTTTGAAGAGCCTTTCCCTTAATCTTTTTGACCTTTTGAGGATTAGATCTTAACTTGTGTGGATTCCACGGAGTTAGTGTTATTGTTTTACTTAATGCAATTATTAGTCTTAGTGAATCCTTAATATAGCGACTTTTCCTTAACATTATTCCTTTGTGCTCCGTGTTCAACTTTTCATCGCGCTCGCTTTCGGTTTGAGAGTGTTAAAAAACTAAAAAATGTGTGGTTTCTTAAATTCCCAGGTAACCCTTTCTTTAACTTTTTTTTCTCGGAATAGATTTCTGGGGATTATGTTTCAAAATAATAAACCTCTTAACCTTCTTCTAGCCGTTCGTTGTTGAATTACTTAAAGACTGGTTGGTGACGCATCATCGGAGCATCAGTCGCCTGGTAATGGCGACGGATTGTTAACCTTAAGAGGAGGTGGTTAATCTGTTGCTAACATTATTTTAGTACTGCATTATTAAACATTTTTTTTCTTTTTTTTATGCTGACATATATATGATCGATTCATTTTTTTTCCAAATATGCAGTCATTTTTTACTGCTTAATTTGACATGGTGTACCATGTCTGCCAGAGAAGGGATTTAATAATGCTCTTTTTGTGTTCAAATTGTATTAATTCTCATACCTTATGAATACCATCACATTTGAAGCTAGGCAAAAAATTTTGCAGTGTCTACTTGTCGATTAATTATAAACGAGATAATTGACTATATTATGCGCCATTAAAATGACAAATAGGAGATTGTTTGTTTTGCTATCTCTACGGTATGATTTGATAAGTAATGAAAGCATAATTAATTTTTTAATCTGCTGTTTACTTATTTCTCCCACATGAAAAGAAAAGTGATTATTAGGTTCCCTGGATAAGAGTGTTTTTTAAAACGAATTTCTATAGTAAGAAAACGCATTTCTACGTCTCGACATTGAGCCGGGGAAGTGCTCCGGTATTCTTCCACTAATATTCTGTAGACACGGAAGCGTTTCCCGGAAGTCCTGGACTTCATTCTCCAGCTGTAGAAATTTATTTTCCTGCCTTCAGTCTTTAATTCCTGGCATTCTAAAGGATCTACATTCGACTGGTGGAGTTGAATATTTATTTATTGGGTACAGCAGTTTAATAGCAAGAAAGGGCTCTTTGTTATTATCCCTAGACAGGATAATGTCTGAATATATTGCTAATCAAGACCATTGAGTCTTCACTATGTGCCGGAGAAGACAGGCAAATGCAATCTCGAATTCGAATTTCTCTTGGTCTTATTGATTGACTTTTGGAGCTCTTGCTTAGCCTTTGTGTGTGGCTTGATTAATCTGACTGGCGCTCCAGACTCGTTAATCTCGAGCTTTACTAGCAAGAGCCAACTCTAAGGATGGGGGAAGGGTAATGAAGACTGCATTGGACTCCTTCGCTCCATGGAGGATTTTTACCCCGTTTGTTCCCCCTAACATTTTATTACTTCGAGGTTCCTCGTCGTCTTCTTGGCACAATGGAAGCAGTAAAGAGAAATCGCAAAAGAAAATTTGTTTTCTCGTTCGTTTTTCTGGAGAACTTGACGAAAAGGAAACCGGCATTCGTCGAATTGAAAACGTGCTTTGGAAGCAAGTGTTCGGGGTAAGGGAGAAGTTGTCGAAGGATCGTCTTAGGAATCGAATCATATGAAAAACCTACAAGTGCTTTGAAAAGCTTTCACATCGTGATTCTTCACTGTTCTTGGATCGAAGGGTCTTCGTGGCATGTGTATGTGTTTATGAGTACGTGCGTGTGTGTCTTCTTGAATGCAGACGAGAAATGAACTGCATCGTTACTTGAGTAGGTGATCTTTTGTGAAATAATTAACGCAGAGTAAATTACACATAAGAAAACGCCAATATTTTAGGAAATATCTAATTGTTTTATATAATTCAGGGGGGAAAAGTGTTTTCTGACTAAATTTGCTTTCCTTTTCTCATTTGATTCTGTTGTATCTTATTATATTTTCCTTTGATGAAAACCACCTCTTCTATTTATTGTGTACCTTTTTGACTTATGGTATACATTGTCAGAATTGTAGTTCAACAAGGAAAAAATAGGTCGATAAATTATTGTACTCTTTTATTTGTTGCCTTTTTGACACGTTGTCCATTCATTGCCTTATCTGGGTATTATTTTTATTTTCATCTGGAGAATTTTTTTTCTCTTTCATAGTTTATTATTTCATTAGCTATATCATTGCTCTAATATTATGATTTATTGAAGAATCATATCTAAGAGTGGTGGCCTATGTTTTTTTACATCAACTGATAATTTTTTTTTCACTGAAATCGAACTTTAAAAACTTATGATTCGAAAAGATATGTTGAAATTTTGGAAAAAAATAATTTCCTTCTATACGTGTTTACACAGGCGACCAAACTTTTTGCAGCTAACTGAAAGAGCAAACAGCATAACTAAATGCAATTAAGACATTCTTAAAAACCCCTTAAATTATGCCCTGACGGTATTTTTTATGATAATTGGTTAAACCTTATAAGAGGTATTATTTTCTTTTTAAATCAAAGAAATGGCTGTAGTATTCAAACTAGTGAGTAAATTCGACATGTATGGACTGTTCTATTTGAGACGAATAATTTTTATTGATTGACTTTGATGAGCTATTTGGGAGTTATTGAAATTTTATTTTTTTAAAAATGTTAAAAATTTACCCATACTAAATTCAACATTTTAGTTTACTATACTGTGTCCAAAGAAAGTTTGACAGGGGGTGTCCAGTTAAATTTCAGTTTTTAATTCTTTAGGCATTGTTGCAAAATAAAATTGAAATTGGAAATTTAATTGGACACGCCCATTCAAACTTTCGTTGGATATGGTCGACTAATGATGATGTAACAATGTATGGCTTTTCCGTTATCTATTTCGACCATTGTTAATCGTATTTCTACCAATAATAAGCCCTAAATTTGGTCGACTTATGATGATGTAACAATGCATGACGTTTCGGTTGTTTGGCTTTCTTTCTAGGAGGTGTTGGTTCTAGCAACACGAGGCCAACGAGAGACAGGCCAGGGCATTCAAAAGTCACATGATCATCGGGGTCCGGCCAACAATTCATCCTTTATTGTCTCCATCTTGGATTTTAACAATCAGTATTTTTTCGTTTGCTGGAAACAATGAAGGATGGATTGTTGCCCGGACCCCGATGATCATGTGACTTTTGCGTGCCCTGGCCTGTCTCTCGTTGGCCTCGTAGCAACACCTCTTAGAAAGAAAGCCAAACAACTGGAACGTCATAAATTGTTACATCATCACAGGTCGACCAAATTTAAGGATTATAATTGGTCGAAATATGATGATGTAACAATGTATGATGTTTCAGTTGTTTGACTTTCTTTTTAGGAGGTGTTGGTTCTAGCCAAAGTCATGCAATAGAGGGGGCAAAAGTCGACTCTTCCTAGGCCAACGAGAAAAACAGGTCTCGGAACTGAAAAGTCACATGGCCAAGATGGGAGAATCAACTATGTAACCGTTGTTTTCATCTTAGATTTTAACAATCAATGTTTTTTTCGTTTATTTAATAATAATCAACAGAGAATATCTGTTAAGTCACCCATTAACTTATCTCAAATAACCTAGGTAACCCAAATGCAGTAATTAAAGTTTTTTGGATTTATTCGGAAATTGCTGATTAATTAATGAATTATTCTGAATTTCTGTTCTCCATGTATTAGTTAATTTAGAGTACAGTATTATCTAAATTGTTTCTGCCGCTTGTAATTATTGACTATTGCTTATAAATCTCAATATTTTCTTCGTTGCTGGAATTGTGCGTTACTTTTGAAAGCAAGAGAAATATGATGAAATGGAAGGAAGTATTCGGAAAACATAACATCACTGAGCAAAAAAATCTTAGAATATCCGGAGATAAGTGGTCGAGTGCAAGCAAGTTCTTGCAGTTCGATGGCGGGAGCGTCCCCATGTCACTCGTGATAAACAAGATAATCAATCACTCGTGGATGGATGGATGATCACGTGACAGGGATTCCTCTCTGCAAAAGGCAGTTCCCCTCTTTTTCTGCATTTTCTTCCCTTTCCTCTTTCGCTTTGTCTCCTTCTCTCGCTCGCTCGTTTTCTCTGTGACATTTATGGCGGAGAGAAATTTTCCATTCCCCCTTATTATGTGACATGGCGACATTAAGACGCTCCTCATGCCCGCAGGAGCCATATCTTTTAACTGATAGGTAGAAAAGTTCGCGTTCGAACAATAATGAGTTACTGCTATTTCAGATGATGATTTAAATGAAAGAAGGAGAGCCTTCTTTCGCTTTCCCCCCCTTATTTCAATTTCCGGCCATATTCAGGCGAGTATAAAGTAAATGCAAGGAAAGAAGGAGGAGGCATAATGATGCCGTAAGCCAAGGTAAACTATTCTAGCCAGTTATCTGCCTTTTTTTTTATTCATTGACATTAACTTGGAAAAAGTTGATGCTGTCTTCTGGCAAATTTTAAAAAAAAATAACCTTGTGTCTCCAATTAAATTTTTATCCCATTTTACTTTACTTTCCTTTTTACACGAAGTGTTTCCTTCCATGGAAGCTATATAAAGTTCTGTTCCAGCCTCGCAAAGCCTGAACTAATTAGCATAATTTGGATGTTGAATGTTCATGACATGTGCTCCATCTCACGTGTAGTCCCTAATTTTCAAAATTACGCTGAGGATGATTATTGTAATAATAATTACATGAGGCCAAGCGGTTCTCTCCGACCTCCCCCATCAAAGATTTTTCTCCCACAAGACTTTGCGGTGCGTTTTCAGTGTGCTGTGCATTGGAATGAAGCGCTAAATGTATCTGTTCTCTATTTACGATGCCAAGCAACAATTCATTGTCGATAGAAATGAGTCCAAGCATTTGATTGGCCTGGTTTCTTTTCGTTCCTTTAATATAACATGATCTCGGTTATCCATTCCATCCGGGGCTTCAAACTGAAGCTCGATAAGCAGGAAAATTTATTTGAGTAGATTTATAGCTTATGAATTGCTTTTTCGTTTAAATAGTATATTTTCTTAAATTCTAAGCAAAGATTGAAGATTACTTTTATCTCTGACGAAATAATAAAAATATTTATATAATTATTTGTGTAGGCTTAAATAAGATCCTAAAACATCTTATTTTGAATGTAATTTATTAGAAAGACTCGTATTACAGAGGCGGTGGTCAATCAACGCCATCTCTTGATATGAGTTTATATTTGTCCAGTCTCGGATTTTGGTTTTTGATAAATTTTATGTTATATAAAATTGATAATTTTTAAGTTAATAAAAGTTTAAAACTTTTCTAAAGGATATTCTCCTTTTTTTCTATAAATCTTCGCCGTGTTTGGGAAAACTCTACTTTTATCGTCTCTTTATGTATAAATAATAATTAAAGGTTGACGTATTGAGAAAGAAATAATTAAGAAACAGAATTTCCTGAAAAAATTTTAAAATCTTGAACTAAAACGTTATTAAATAGATGAATCTCTTTTTTCTAAACTTTATAAATGACATAAATAAAATAATCAAAATAATAAAATAAAAGTCACCAATGCAAGTCATGATGAAGAATGACGAAACTGGAGGAAACCCGAAGAATTGAGGTGCTTGCATTGGTGACTTTCATTTTATTATTTTGTTTATTTTATTTATATCATTTATAAAGTTTAAAAAAGGAAGATTCACCTATTTAATTAAAAGATTACAAACCACCTCTTCTCTTATTATTAATTATAAAAAGTATTAGAGTCTGTTAAACCAACAAAATAATTTGAAATTGTATAAAAAGTTATTTTATCTTACCATCATCATTGGACATGCACTTAATTATTATTGATAGACTTATAAAAAATTTTTACATTGAAAACTTAAAAATGTTCATTTGTTGAATGTCTACTAAACATTGATCTGAAAATTTTTCTTCTTGGTATTTCTTTATAAATGAGTCATCGAGTTTCCAGAGTTTTTAAACCCTTTCCACTGCCTTGTTAAAAATTCTTGGTGATCCGGTGCTTTTAAAAACCTGTGTCTTTGACTGTAATAATTCTCAAGAATGGTGGTTTCCTTTCGTCCATCTTCTGAATGCATGCTGCACAGCAATTAAACAGTTCTCATAATCCAAAACTTAAAAGCAGCTCTGCTGTGTCACTTGGTTTGGCATTAGGAAGTCTGTACACGTGAATTTTAAAATTTGAGATATTCTCTTTCGTTAGGTGATTATACGAAAAAGTGAGTTTCGAAGTTATAAAACGTCAAAACTCGATGAATCATTAGTAACAACCCTGCATTGCTTCATTGAAGTTCACTGATGAATAAAAATTTCACATGATATAAAGATCAATCCTCAAGATAAACTTGAATGATTGTTTCATCTTCCATTAATATCCACGCAATATGGACTAAGTAAAAAAAAAAAAAAAAAATTTATCAATCTTTTTCGGATAGAACCTGCTCTCTTCTTCCGATGAAATGTATGCATGTGTTAGATGAAGATAGCGAAATCACACAGTTCACGAAGAATGTGCAACTTTTTGTTCATTCTATGAACTGGATATTATTTCATGTACTCTTGCAGTATAGAATTTTACACAATTCATCAGTTGTGCGCTTAGTATATACACGGTTTTGGTGTTCGTAAAAGAATGAATTACATCATGTTTCTTGCCGTTTTACATAAAATTCAAAACAAAACTTTTAATTTGAGAATAACAACCAATCTTTAAATATCTGTTGAAACTTATTCGAGTAAAGAAATGTAATGGAAGATAATGTTTGTGGAAATTCAACAGATGAACATCTCTATGTTTTACAATGAAGAATTTTTATAAACCCAAGATATTATTAAAATAATTTTTATGCAATAATTGATGATAGAAAATGCACATTAAAATAATAGAAAATTACAAAATATTATTGGTCGAAAAATTTTTTAATCTTCTTCTAATCACTTTCTCTTTAGTGTTCTTTTCTCCACTTGGCGTTTAATGTTGCCCTTTTTCCAAAAGCCTGTAAATCAATGGGTGAGCCGAGATGATGTCTATGATGGCAAACTCCGTCGAGGACTCTGAATCAATTACAGTGATTAGTCACGAAAACGATGATCGACGGTGAAGGCGTTAGCAATTTATTGAGCTAGGCGGGTGTTTAGACTGGCTCATAATAAAAATAAAAAAAAAAGTATCA
Organism: Rhysida immarginata; assembly: GCA_023313115.1. Lineage (NCBI taxonomy): Eukaryota > Metazoa > Arthropoda > Chilopoda > Scolopendromorpha > Scolopendridae > Rhysida > Rhysida immarginata. The sequence goes on along the minus strand of JAHWFO010031202.1, from coordinate 162,577 downwards.
TGAATAATGATTGCGAGATCCTTATTGATGCAGATAAACAAGAAGGCGCAAAGCAAATGCGTGAGCGTGTGGTTGGTGGAGCAAGGGGTTTGAGTTTTGATTAACTGCTTAATAGGATTGGTGTTCAAATGTTGATTCAAATGTCTAGAGTAACTTTCCCCGATCTGCCCTTCGCTTTAAAGAGTGTTTGTGATCTCTAACGGAAACTTCCAATCTCTTTAGAGCAAATTTCACCATCTGTCGTCAGATATGATTTCTGTTTTGTTTTTTTTTCCTTAATAAAAATTGAATTGATGCTGTTGTAAAGGAGTTTTCGTCGTTGCACCGAAGAACTTTTTCTTCGATGTTAATTTAATCTTGTTTGCTTGGCATTAATATTGCATCTGCTCAGCGTCTCTCTCTGTGTCTGTCTGCCGATCGCGGTTAGTGGGCGTTTCCCTTCGTCTCGCTTTGTGCACGGTGGCGCCATGTCCTTTGAAGTGCCGACTCCACGAACTAACTCCATTAGAGAGTCTTGTAAGGGGGTCATGTAACTTCAACTCCTCTCTACCTAACAGGGGCTGTCAAACTTTACTTGTGACGTTCTTAATGCTGTCTTAAGAAAGCAATTAAGAAACGAAATGTGTCATTATAGAGATACGCGCTAATTACTGTTAACATCTAGGATTCTGTTATCACGATTTTGCATCTCCCCAGGGCGTCTCGATGCGCTTTTAACAAGCGTTGATCTGTAACTCATTTCTCCGCTTTTAATTAATTTTTATCTGGAAAAACCCTCTGGTAGAATTGAAATTTGGTAGCATATGCTCTTTTCCCATTAGAAACTGCATCTGCCTCTTGCCATTTGTAAATTGTGAGAATTAGCTGTGTAATATTAACTATTTTAATATCGCAATGTTAAAGAAATATTCACGATAACGAACATTAAGCGACTAATTTCATTCAATGTATATATTAATGTAAGTATTCATTTAGAATTAAACGCCATTGTATATAAGAAAAGGCCACGAATACATTAATATCAAAGGCCAACGATTTAAAAAAAAACTTTATAAATGAATTTGCCTTATTCTTATGGTTTTATTGTGTCGAATCCGAATCTGCTTTAGGTTTTTTTCTATCACGTTACGTTACCATTTTAAAGTAATGGGTGTGAAAAGAAGCGCCTACAATGTTAAAGTATCACAATTTTGGGCCACAAGGAAATTAATCAAGCCCGAGGCAAGCCTGAGTATTGGATCATCAGCGGTTAAAATAATCTTCAATGAACACCTGCTACTAGGGAAGATTTCCTCACGGTGAATCCTTTCATTTGTTGGCCCAAGAGAAATAAGCAGCGCGAGCTTTTATATTTTAAAAAAAAAATTTATCAAACACTTTGAAGTCGTTTTCTCTTTGAGAATTTTGTTCTATTCAGATATGTCATTGTGAACATTGACTGCCTTTGGAATCACAGACCTCTATCTCGCCTTGTTCTCAACGTTATTTGCTCAACAGCCCCCCCCCCCCCTTCACCATAGTTCAGACTATCATTCTCTTCCTTTTTACAATTTTACAGACTTTACAGAACATCTCAATTCCTTCGTAAACACCCTAAAATTCCCCCCCTGGTTGAGAACTCCTGTGCTAGAGGTAATTATGCAGGGGTCAAGTTTAGGCCTAGTCTTATTAAGCTGTCGCTTTTCCCATTTATGTAACCATGATTTTAATCTTGATCAGTAATGTAGATGCAATTTTATCGGTGATTCGGTAATAACGACCAGGATTAAAGTTGGAATAAATTAAAATGCTGGAATGGTACATTCGCACAGGTCTCTCATTTGGCCATGAAACAGGGGAAGGAAAATAAAAAAAGAATTTTATTTCTTTTTGGGGAGGGGGAGAGTTGGAATTTTTATTGATCTTAAAACTTTAATAATTCCAAAATGGCTCATCAGAGGCAAACAAATTATTTATAAAAATTATTCGGCTCAATTTATCGACTTCGGTTTGCTGGTATGAATGCTACTCATATAAAAAAAATTACTATCTCTAAAAAGTCTTAACCAATTGTGATCAAAAATACGTCAACACACATTTAAGGTATCCTCTATGTATTTTTTTATTTGGTTCTGCTATTTACCATTATGGAGATGTTAGCTCCACATACGTACAGAGGGAACTTTTTTCTTTTTCAAAATATCAAAATATCTTCTGAAATTATGCCATTTGAAGTCGTACTCCGTCAAAAGATTTTCAGTTTCGGAAACGAACGCATAGACCACTTTGGCCGGCCAGTAGAACAAGATATAAACGATTTCGTTGACATAGTTTGAAAATCTTTTGTCTGATATGTATTCAACGAACTTAAAAAGTTATTTATTTATTAATAACAATTCATTAATCTGTGCGTGTGTCCGCAAAAAAGATATATATTTTTGAAATTCTGACTTCACATTCTAAAGATCATCAAAAACTAGAAAAGGAATGTCTCATAGATAAAATTGAGCCGGCCCGATGCCCGAGGTCGGGGCGCTTCACATATGATATCACCGGTTACGTATTAGAAAAGCGTTTGAAAGTAAACTTCGGCGTTCAAAATGCATACAAAACGATTTCCTAGGAAAATAAGCGCTTCCGAGAAAATTGCTGATCTGTTTTATAACCCAATCGAACTTAACCTAACCTAAAAAAATAATTTAATAAAACTGAGTTCAAAATCATGAACTTCTATCTTAATTCCTGGAAAGAGGATAGGCCATCTCGGCACTTGAACTTAAATGTCCAGAACTTCAGGTTTTCAACTCAATTTTATCGATGAAAACAAGCAATATACAGGGTGTTTCATAATTGGTGTCCCGTCTTTAGGTCCAAATAACGACTCAAGGGGAACAGATTGGGGGAAAATGAATATTGGTTATTTGGTTTTAATGTCCCCTGATTCAGAATAAAAACATTTCGCGTCCCTGGGGGTGAAGGGGTAAATT
>JAHWFO010031202.1:60346-139572 GCA_023313115.1 Rhysida immarginata | reverse complement strand
TTTTTTTTTTCAAATACAGAGTTTGTTTGACTCAGCTCTCTTTTAGATGATTGAAATTTTGTTTTGATTTTAATTTTTTGGATATTCATTAGAATTCAAATTTTGGTTATTCACTTTCATCCGAACAAGTTGGATAATTTTACAAAAGCACGGAATTAAAAAAAATTCACATGTACCAGTGCTTATTTTTATATTTATTGGTTAAAATAAATTGATTTAAATAAACCAATGATGGATTTATGAATAATTTGTTACTGAAATTTTTTTCGAATTTGATCCTTAGAGCCAAATGTTATCTTTTGATCTTAATATCCAATAAATGATCTCTTTAGCTAAAGTTTATTATAATTTTTGAGGGAAATTTATTCTTATTACAGTTTCTTCGACGATTTTTTCCTTTTGAAACGAGGAAGTGCTTTCTTCCCCGTATTAAGTACGCATAACCAAAATTGGAAACAGAATCTTAATACTCTGAAAATTCAGGGTTTTATCAGCCCTAGTCCAATTTTGATTTTATTTCCAAGTTTATCCGTCTCGTCCTTCATTTCTTCTACATCATTCAGTGTTAAATAGAGCAATGGTCAATCCCAATATGTTTGTGTGATTAAAAAAAAACCAAATATTTTTCCATATAGACTCAAATAGTGAATTTCTGAGTCTTGTTGGTAATTATTCTAAATAACTATGTAATTGTGTATTAAAAAAATTCAAAAATATTATCTTTAAAGTCACTTTATGCTATGGAGTATATTTGCCGTTTTACATATTTTTGTCATTTGCCGTATTTGTGTTTGGTTTTGAGATTATACTTAGAGGTTTAGAGCCCTCAAATGTAAACAAACTGTCAAAGTTCAATTTGATCTTCTCATTTACTCATCTCAAAATGGCATAACACCGAGAATAGCCACCACATCTGTGACTGGTATAACTAACGTTGCCCGGGTACTTTGTTTTGATAGCAATTTACAGTAAATTATGGACATTTTATGGCTTAAAATTAATGGAGTAATATGTTCCCCAGTGCATATTCGACCGCAAAAATATTTATTTGTCTATCTCATCCTAAAATCAATTACTATTTTATTTCTCTCGTAGCGTCATAATAATCTTGACATTAACTTCACCCTAAAATAAACATCAGCATTTAGTCATTCATAAAAATATATTCTAGGCGTTTGGAACCTCTGTATTAATTCCAACTGAACATTTATAATGGCCAAATTTTCCGTATCCGAATTGAGTATACCATGCAATATTCAACATTACAACCTTAGAAAGGCCATGAATGTTGAAATATAATTACATAAATTACTTTTCATTATTGACTTTAGGGAAATTTTGTCCGGTTCCAACTCTTGAACATCCTACTTAAAGTTGACCGTAGGAAAAACATGACATCTCTAGGTAAATGCAGCAACCTTAATGACTATCCTTGAACTTTGTTTATGGACATGCCAAAAGCAAGACATACCGAAATTGCATCTCTTTGAAATAAAGGCATAAGAAATTAAGTACCATAGCCTTACAAAATGGCTGCTCATAATAACAAGGGACATGAGACTTGTGCTATTGCAGGATATTTGCCATCCGCAAATTGTAGCAGCTAATAGGATGACCGTTCTTCAGGACAGGTGATGTAGTGACATTCCAGGATGTTCCAGAGAGTTCAGAAACTCAATTGATTTGCAGGATTTAGTTTTTCTGGATAAATCTTCTTGAATCTGTAAATGGACAGCATTTTTGCTGTAATTTTTGGAAGCAAGAATGACACGTTCACACAACCATTTGTGGTCTTTGAAGTGGCGACAAATATTTTGTTACACTGGCTTACAGTGATAGCGGGAAAACATCGTTTACAAAACACAAGAGTGGGAAGGGAACCTATACTGATTGACAGAGACAGAAAAGAATTGCCAGCACTAACAAGAAGACCACAGCGATAAAAGTGACTGCTGCATTTCCAACACCTTGTTTCCACAAAAAACAGTGTTCCGGAGAGAACTTTATGAACGAGCTGCTATTTAAACCAGTTGTCACACAAGTCATTGCAAAACGGAGATATAAGTAGTGCCATGAGCACAAAACCTTGTCTGCCAAGGAATGGAAACATGTGGTCTGGTCAGATGAATTCAGATTCATGTTATTTCCCACTGCAAGAGATGAGAACACCGGCGGAAGTTTACAATTCACACTCAGGAGACAGTATCCTTCTCATGGAGAATGGCTGATCATCCATTAGAAACAATCTGGAGCTGTATGTGTCCAATCCAAGAATGATTCAGATCGCTTTGCAAGCAAAAGACGGACCTACGTTACGTTTTTCTAGGCGTTTCCGTTATTTTGTTCAATCCCTTGTACATCCATGAATAAAATATTTCATTGTGAACAAAAGGTGTTGCGTTTCGTCTGTTACCTAATTGAAAAATTTGTTTGAAATGCAAATCAATTCACTGATTGATTCAACCAGTACCTTTTCATCACCATTGGCTAGCAGTAAAGTTAAAATGGTCAGCAGATAATATCGCCTTGTAAAGGAATTCGCACGTTGGTTTTTAGTTTCAATTTGCATTCTTATTATCTCCAGAGATGTGAAGATCTCAAGTAAGCTTTAAGTTCTTCAACCATTGTGCATTTTGGATAATAAGAGTTGATGAAAATTACTCCCCTGAACTTAAGAGCAACTGACAACTTGCACACTCATGTAGAACACTCATGCCTGTCCTCTTTCTTTGCAAAGAGGTGTTTCTATGTGTGAGAGGTTAAGAGGTGTTTTCTTGAATATTCTGATATTTTAAGGATGCAAAGTCGAATTTTCTCGTGCATATCCAATAAAGGTGCAAAATTCCATTATTTTCCATTTTCCAAGCGTTTGTGCTATTAATTCTCTGCCTTTTTCATTAGTGTCCTTGGTCGTATTGATATTCAGACATTATTAAATGTTATTGTAACAAAGAACCCGAGCATCGTCATATATACAAGCTAGTAAGCAACGAAGTGAAAAACTGGAAACCACAAATAAGATATACATTTGGGTCGTTAAAGATTTTATTGGTGTATTTGCGGTTTCCAGTTTTATTTATCTCGTTACTCCAATTTCCACAGTTTTTTACTTAATACTGAATACTCTTATATCCCTAGTAAGCAAATAATAAACTTCTCATTTTAAATATATAGGTTCAGAATTATATGAGGATTTCCTTAAGAAACCCCTGAATGATAATGATTGCCTCCTTCTTCCATTTCAATTGTCTCTGTACTAAAGAAACACCTTTTGAAATGGCTCTTTGTTTGCATTAGTGCTATTGCTTCTTTACGGATCAGTCACAAAAATAATTTTAAAAAAATCGAGGCAACAAACCAAACAATGACGTGAGAATTTACTTTAAGTTGCAGGTTAATTGAATGTTAAAAACAAATACCATACAAATGAAGTAGAATTAAAAACCCCTTCTAGTAGCTGCTTAGGTTATGGAAGGCATACACTGAGAGGCCAGATTATTATGACCACCTGAAGTTTGTAGGCAAATTAGCTATGATTTCGCGATGAAGTTATAAATAAGGAAGCAGGCTGTTTACCACAACAGTAGAAGTGATTTGTTTCTGAAGATATGGGTAAACGCGATTTAACAGCTTTTGAACGTGGGATGATTGTTGGCGCTCGGAGCCATGGAGCGAGTATCAGCAAAACAGCTGCATTTGTTCAAGAGCACCTGTTATTAGTGTTAAAGACTGGACTATCAATCGGTAAACTGGGTCTGAACGTGCGACTTGTGGCAGAACGGAGAATAGCAAGACTGGTACATGACAACAGAAGGGCAACAGTGCATCAAATTACCACAGCGCTTAATCAGAGAACCTCTCAAATGATCTCTGAACGCACTGTTCGCCGTATACTGTATCGTAAGGAATATGGAAGCCTAAGGCCTTTTCGAACACCTTTGCTGTCTGCAGTTAACAAGATAAGACTCCTCCAATTCGCACAGGAACACAGTGATTGGATAGTAGAGCATTGGAAAAAGTCATGTGGTCCGATAAATCACGTTTTCAGTTGCTTCATGCAGACGACAGAGTGAGAATTTGGCAGAAACAGCACGAAAGCATGGATCCCACATACATGAATACAACCCTTCAAGCTGGTAGGGGCAGCATTATGGTTTGGGGCATGTTTTCCTGGCATGATTTGGGCCCTGTAATTCGTGTGGAACAACGTCTGAATAGTATCGTTGCTGATCACGTTCATCCTTACATGTTGATGGCGTATCCAAATGGAGATGGCTTCTTCTAAGAAGACAGTACGCCATGCCGCGGTGCTCGTATTGTGCAGGAGTGGTTTCAAGAACATGAGGAAGACTTTACTTTGCTTAGGTGGTCCCCACAATCACCAGATGTCAATCCAATTGAGCATTTGTGGGACGAAGTTGAAAGAGCCATCAGACAGCTGGTTCCACAACCATCAAATCTCACATTGCTGGACAGTACTATTCATCAAGCATGGCGTCAGGCTCCCCGCACAACTTTCAACATCTCGTGGAGTCAATGCCAAGAAGAATCGCCATAGTATTGTAGGCAAAAGACGGGCCAACAAAGTTTTGATGAGGTGGTCATAATAATCTGGCCAATCATGTATATTTCCCGAATTTCACGTTTCTACGTTTACGTTTAGGGGTTTGGGGCGGGGATTGATGAGTCAGTTATTCAGAACCATTTGTTTTATGATTTCAATTGCTTGACATTGTTACAAACGAAAATAAACAATGTCTTACATTAAATTTGGAAATTTAATTGGACACGCCCTGTTTTCTTCGCTGCCTGACATAACTGTCGTTATTCAGGCTTTTTGTTTTGAGGCTGTTTTGCATTTTCTGAATATGATTATTAGTGATTATGTATGAAAATGGCAAAGAATTTTCAGAAGAATGTTGCCACTCGGGAAAATTCGACATTGCATCCTAGGCATATACAGGGTGTCCCAAAAAGTCTGGTAACATTGCAGATATCTCAAAGCCGCCAGGTAGGCGAGATCTGAGGAGTGTGGTTTATAGGTAATAAGGGGGGGGGGGAGAATTCACTGCCGCACTCAAATTTGACTTTGACCCCCAAATTTAAAGTCATCCATTTGCTAACTCGAAAACTACTAAAGATAGAGAAAATTTTCCGATTGCTACCCTCTAGAGCAACAGCACAATTAGTCTAAAAACAATTTTTAATCACACCCTTCCTCTTGAAAGATTTTGAGAAAATGGGCGAGAAAGAGTCACCCAAGGTCTGGTTGGGCTGGCCAGGTTGGCTGAGGTTTCCAACACATTTGAATTGCAGTGAAGCACACCGTTGGGAAGGCTCATTAAGTGAGTGACTCTTTCACGTGAAAGAGAAAAAAATCATTCACGTGATTACGTCATATAAATCCAACACAATTTTAATTATTAATATTATATTACTGAATAATTTTCAATACAATAGTAATACCGGGTGATCCAAAAGTGTGTTACATTTTTTTACATTTTTTCATGAAACTTTGTATAACAATTCTTCGCTAACAATTTGTGTTTTATGATACATCGGTTACGGATTCAATGGGTTTGCCTGTGAACATCGCACTTTGTTTTGCTAAAGAATTCGTCATGGCAAAACAATTATTAGTTTCATGAAAAAATGTAACACACTTTTGGATCACCCGGTATAAAATTAAAACCAGTATAAAAGCTTATTGCTAGTTTAGCCTTTTTAAAATAGTTTTATTATATTTTAATTAGCATATATATATTTAAAAAAAATGTGCCCCCCCCCCCTCTCCGCCCATTCCGATTTTCGAACTGAAAATTCTCTCTCTCTCGTCTATTCCTCTTTTATTTTTCGGTGTCGAGGACGTTGGATAAACATTGGCTCTATTAGAAATTTAGCGTAGCAGGGTATCAGCTTACTGACGCTGAAGCTTGTTAATAAAGGGACAAACGCAAACACAAACATCTATGCCCTCAACGGGATTCGAACTCGCGACTGGCTGGTTTCGAGAGCGATGTGACTGGCCAGCGAGCTGACACTGAAAATTCTGTCACCGTAGATTTCTTTAACTTTTTTGGGGTGGGGCGTTTATTTTGGGCGGCGTTAAATTACTATTATTTTTTTTTGTTGCATGAAAATGAGTTTCGCGTGGTAACTTTTGAATACCATTGTTGTAGCCGTTGGTTTAACGGATTTTATTCAAACTTAATCCACGGGCCATAATATATTTAAGATAATAAGTCATTTGTCCGAATTTTCCGGGGGGGGGGGGGAGGAAATAATATTTACTATTTAATATACTAATTTACTGTTATGCTGCGGGATGGCCTAGTTATTTACTAAGGAAAATACCTGCCCTACTGTAAGGAATTTTTTTTTCCTTATTAAGCTTATATGTGCCCTGTAAATATTTTCATTTTGATTGAATTCATTCATTCTTGCTGCCTTGTTTTTAATTTTGTTTTTAAATTTATGAGTAAATATTTTAAATTTCTGTTCGTTTTCTTAATAAAATCAGTTACATTTATCTTAATAAAAAATTTTTAAAAATTGGTACCGTAATTAATTTTCTAATAATAAAAGCTGCGGCGTCTATTTGAGGGCAGCGATAAAATGGGGGCGGCTATTATTCAAAGAAATACGGTACTAAGAATGGAAACAAACAAACTTTCACGCTTAGGATGTTCCGTTCAAACCTTACAGTTTCACTTATCATCGCAAATGGTGGTAATTATAATCTGTTATTAACAGTAGATGAAAGAAAAACTTTTTCATGACCTTGAAGTTGACCTCACTACACAGCGCCAAATAGAGCAAAATAGCAGCTCGTGCAATAGCACAGATTAACGAAAACGAAAATCCTTTCTTATTCTGTGGCAGTAGCGTTGTATGCGGAAAAGAAATCGATAATTTTAGTGCAAATAAGTCATGATGAGTGTTGCATCTGATGGGAAAAACGTGATGCATCTGATGGGAAAATCATTAAGGTATATGGTTTTAAGAAGCTGTGATCTACCAAGTGAGATGTTTACGGAGGGACAAAACTGAGGCACATTAGCAAGCATGACCAAAGAACGTAAAGCAGGTCATTCTTAGGGATCCAGATTAACGTTGGGTGACTTGCAAGCGCTTCATAAAAAAATACATATACATGGAGTGCAATTACTTCATAGCTAGTTTTAAAATTATTATTATGGGCCAGCCTTATTATTAAAGCTGGAAAACACATCCTCATGTAGATCTGAGATCGCCAGTTCGAATCCAGGCTGGGATAATGGGATATAGAAGGAGATGAAGCCAGAAACTATGGACAAAGATTAACAAGAACAACAGGAAACCACTATTCCACATCAGATGTTTATTGCAACGTATGCGCATTTCGGCAGCCAAGTTCTCTGGTCTGATCAAGTTCTCTGGTCTGATCAAGTTCTTGTATACGCTGAGGAAGGCAGCTTGGCTGCCGAAATGCACATACGTTGCAATAAACATCTGATGTGGAATAGTGGTTTCCGAGACAGCGCCGACAGAGAGCGATCTCCCGCGGACAAAACACGAAACCTCCTCTTCCAAACACCACCACTACCATCACCACCACCACCGCCACCACCACCACTATCTCCTCCTCCTCCAACCACCTTTTCCCTTTCCCACTCTTCCTCCGCACAATCCACTTCCTCCAAGGCCTAAGTATGGAGGAAAAACAGAAAAAAAATACTAGATATGATCTCTAATAACAACTTTGAAAATTGGTTCTTTTTTTTGGAAAAAAAATAATTACAGGTACTTAATAAATTATTTCACAGGAAAAAATGACTAAATTAATTTGTAATTTATTCTTTTGTTATATGTTGCTAGAAGACTGCAAAATTTAATGATTATACTACTTGCATACATGTATTACTAAAATCAAAAAATTTGGATGCTTTGAAAATGATGAGCTAGTTAGAACTTCTCTGGTCTGATCAAGTTCTTGTATACGCTGAGAAAGGCAGCTTGGCTGCCGAAATGCGCATACGTTGCAATAAACATCTGATGTGGAATAGTGGTTTCCTGTTGTTCTTGGATAATGGGATGTTTTTATAATTTTTAATTTATCATTGACAACACATATCATATTTAATGATATTATTCTTCATTTTAAGTCTCTATTTAAGCTTTTTCTCCCAATATTTTTTCTCTAAATCCACATATTCAGATTTCACATTCCCTAGCACAAAAGAAAAAGGAAACTGACACATACACCCTATACGTACTTATCAGTTGTAGATGTCTGGTTTATACAGAGTTCCTGAAATTATGACAGCTTCTATCTCACCTATAAGTGTGTTTTTACAAGGGAAAATTAGAAACAGTCAAGCTAGAACCATAATTTAAAATGTTTTTAACTATTTAAAGAAGAATAGACTTGGACATAATAATGATACAATAATAAAAGAGACCAGTGAGGCAACCGAAGTAATTCAGTCTGTTGATCGAACTGCTAATCAAACTGTGCCAGATTGGTTTCGGTTTCATTTCAGCTGCAATTTCATTAATGAAATCCCAGTAATAAGTAATGCTCCGTTTCCTGTCCGTTTCTGATCGGTTGAACAAGTTTTACCCATATATGTCAGTTTTCCATTTTCTTCTGTGCCAGGGACTGTAGACTTTCTGACATCTTCAGTTAACGTTGAATTTTAGTTTAATGAAGAATGAGCTACTTATTGATTTTACAATGTCTGTCAGTCTGTCCCCTTCATATTTTTTACTTTTTAAACATAGAAGATTGAAATTCTGAATGTAGCTTACCTTCGGTTTTGATTGTTTCACTGGGGTGGCAGTTAGAGGGAACCATTTGGTCTATATTGTTAACGAGTGAAATTCAGTATGCAGATTCCTCTAGGCAAGATGTACCTTAACTTAGGGCCAATTGATTCCAGTGGGGTTGGAGTTGTGGGGTTGCCGTCACATTGTATATAAAACTATTAATTTTTCTGCCGGCAGCATATGGCATGTGTTACATCATTCGATCGGAAATGATGAGAAACGAAAGAAAGTAGTTTCTTTTCGATTTCATAAATACTACGTTAAAAAAAAAATCAATTTTTGGATTAAAAAAATAGGCGTTAACAAATGTGGATAAAAAGGGTGAAGATGCAACTCAGAGCTTCTGTTAGTTTCCTATAACCTCCTTGGGATGTTAATTTCTTATTAGCATTAGCAAGAATACCTAAACAACCCCATAAAGCCGAAGCCCAACACGAAGTTATTAGTAAAGAACAAACTCAAACATCTACGTCCCTAGCAAGATTAGAATAAGACTGCACCTCAGTGTTCTCGATCATTAAACAAGCAACTTTATACCTAAAGCCTCTTTTTCATTTTTTAATTTCATTTTTTGAGCATGAATTCAACCAGGATATTTGTTTTTACTTATTAAGTATTATGAAAATGATGTATGTTAATAAGCCTAAGTGATACTGTTTGTGTCCCCCCCTCACAAAATAATATTTAACATTTACATTACATTGTAAGTTTACATTTAAGTCCATGCTTTATCTCTGCTTCTCAGAGGCATAATTAAAACCGGCTTGTTTACATTTAGGGTTCATTGTACTAGGTAACCACAAAAATTCTTGCTCTTTTTATGTTGCCATGAAAGGAAGTGATAGAAGATATGCAAACGAGTGTACAGTATGGTCCAAAATCAGTCAGGGGGGAGCAGGAAAGTTAGCCTGTATAAATGCAGGGCTGTTGGGCATTCACAACAATCACATCTCTTGCAGAAGTGAAGACAAATGGAGGTATCGAAGGAGATGGTTAGGAGTTGTTTACTTTATGACTTCAAGGTAGGCTTGTCAGCAGCCGCATCAAGTCATCGAATGTGTCTTGCGTTTGGGGATGATGAATGAATGCACTGCAAGGCATTGGTTCCAGAAATTCAGGTCGGGAGAATTTGCCATTTCTGATGAAAGCCGTAGTCTAATGTGTCTGGTGGAGTAGACACCAAATGGTTCACTATGAGCTGCTATCAACTGGCCAAACCATCACTGGGGACCTGTACTCCCAGCAGTTGGAACATGTGCAACAGGCATTGCAGCAGACGGAGCCAGCATTGGTGAATCGCAAAGGGTACTCTTTCTTGCCTGGCCATATGTGGTGCGGCTGGCCAGGGAAGCCATAGAGCAGCTTGGCTGGGAAACTTTGCGTCATCCACCTTACTCACCAGATCTTGCTCCAACAGATTATCACCTTTTCCAATCTCTGGACAATCACATTTGTGGAAAATCCTACATCAATGGTACATACCTACGAAAGGCACTCACGGACTTTTTTGAGTCCAAGACTGGCAAGTTTTACAGCCAGGGTATTGATCAACTGGAGATACGTTGGCAGAAAGTGCTAGATGCCAATGGGGATTACTTTGGGGACTAGCAATAGGCTACTTTTTTTGTACATCATTTTGTTTTCTGGAATTAAAAACTGCAAGAACTTTTGTGGTTACCTAGTAAAAAAAAATACACTTTGGCCCAAAAGTCAGTTGCAAAGAAATGTTATCAAAATTATAAAATACATAAATTAAGCGCAAATGAAAAAGAATATTTCGAATTATTGTCCTGCAAAATAATGAATTGGAAAGACATGACACAAATTAGTTATGAACATAAAGGCACATGCTTTTGAGTATCTGTTTATGGTTATGGTTCATTCTAGAATATTCTGGTAAAATTATTTACTTTTAAGTAGAATTGCAATTTTACAGCAACAAGAGATTCACCAAGACTTGTCTGGTGTCTCTTAATTTATGGTACCTGTGATTCGAGTTTTGAGCTCGTCCAGATTTGCTGTTAGGGGAGGCACATAAATATGATCCTTAAGAAAGCTCCACAAAGAGAATCACAAACAGTCCTTTCAGACATAGACTCTAGTAGCAGTGAAACCAAATTTGACGATCTACTCTTTCCAATGGAATGCAGATCATTTACTACGATCAGTAATTATGGAGCTACAATATTTTGAAATCTGACTTTTGATATAACTTGTAAAATTATACACAATATTAAATATTTTTATGCTTGGCAGTGATGAATTTGCTTGAAATGCATATCCTGAATAGTTGGAATTTTTCATGCTTTTGATTGGTATTTGTCCCACACCTTTTGTGTGATCTGGACAATGTTCATTGGCCACTAAAAGGAGCATACATATATACTGTATATGTTTTAACTGAGTATTTCAGTCGAAGATGTCAGGACAAAATAGCGCTAATCCTCAGTTTTATCCATTTTGTTTGGCGCATAAAAACAATATACTGTTAATAATAATGGAAAGAGAACAAGGAAACCGTTACTCCATAAAGGTTTTGTATGAAATAGTGATATGTTTTTCTTCTTCCATTATTATTGATTATGTCCACAGTTTCTGGTTTTACCTTCTTTCTTTTGTACCGATACGTGATAAAGGTGTGCGTGGTCATGACACCAATTGTACCAATATGGCGATAAAAGTGTACGTGGTCACGACACCAATTGTACCGATATGTGAATTTATGTGAGCACGGTCACCAACTGTACCATACCAGTTTCGGTATGAATCCCTTTTTTATTTCATGCCACCGAATACCAGTATACCTAATTGCGGTAATATACCCTTGTGATTGATTATCCTAATTACCCCAAATGGTATCTCCTCTAACAATGATAACTCTCCCTTATCAATTAATCTTCAACTTCCCTTTATTACATTGCGTTGTGTTTTCGTACTCTTGATCATATAGTGCTTAACTTTATAGTTTTTCCCTCACCTTACCTATTACATTGCGTTGTGTTTTCTCCTAACTCGTAAGACGCTTGATCCCAAAAATGATTGTCTATCCTGAGTCCCAGCTACGGTTCCCACTATTGACCGACCAAAACTCCCTCCTTTCCCGCCTTAAAAGAAAGAGGAGATCTTGTAGGATTACAGGTGAATAAACTTTATTCAAACAATTATTATCAAACTGAATAAATATTGTGAAACTAAGTTAGTGATGTTAGTTATTTTATCTTAACCTAATCTTAATGCTGACAATTAACAAAAGTTGAAATCAAGAATTGTATGTCTTTAATAGGATTAATAGTCTGTGACCAAATCACTTATTCGGTCATGAATGATCAAAATAAAAAGCTTTATATTCCCCCAAAATAATCTCTATCTCTCTCTCTCCGACTCGAGTATCAATTAACACAAAACCTTCTGTCTATGAGATCTCTGTTAGTTCGCGGAATGTACGCGTTGGGCCCAGATAGTTATCAAAAAACGTTACTTAGCTGTTTGTTGACCAGTCTCGTATCACTTGTTGTGGCCGCAAACGGGGAGGACGACACGGGGTTCACTCGATGCCTTCACCGACGACAGCCCTGCTCGAGGTCGGTGAATCACAGCCTGTGATTGGAGAAACTTCTTGACACGACGAACACCTTATAACTCACGGCCTGTCACAATGGAGTAACCACTGGCAGGTTCACATATGCCGGGTGTCCCCTGTTGTGGTGATAGCCGTAGCTCTGTAGTGCTCTGACGCAGCGGTTCCTCGTCGTTTCCCGCCGTCCCGCTCTGCCTTATTCGCACGCCGTATCCTCGTCCCGTAGGCCTAACCACATTTTTTTCAGATGTGCATTCACCTCTTCCATTTGGCCTACCCGCGTGGCTTCTTGAAAGTTAATGTTCTGGTTCACCCCCTCTGATGAGACACATTCTCTATGATATAAGTTCTCATACGTCCATTTAACTCAAAGTCTTTCTCACGAACTGGTTTAGAATCTGACAGATGCCATCATGGAATCGTAGTACTTGTGCATTCATTCACTTCGCTGTTCAAGGCGAACGTGAGGAGAGAGATAAACGAAAGACTGTATAGAAACAATGGAGGCAAGAGAAGAGAGAGCGTGAGCATGTGCTCACAACATCTTTATAACCTCGGTTTGGATTCCAGCGCCGAACGCGTCACCGGGGAGGGAAGGTTGCTGATTGGTTCACATGTTTCAACGTTCTTCCAGCTCCTGCTGTTCCCCCCCTTTTTTCGCACTTCCCTTTCCCGCGTGATTCGTCAACCTCAGAATCCAGCCAAAACAAAAATGGTTTCAAAAATAAAATGATACAACATTTCCTCTTTACAAAATGTAGAAATTAACTGGTTCGCAATTAAAAAAATGATTCTCAATTATGGTTAATAAATTTAGATTTCTTGCTTTCCCCAAAATTAACCCGGTTAAATTAGCAATTAGGATACCAACACAGATATATTAATAAAATATATCTGTAGTAACGATCATATCGTTACACTTTATTCAATACATTGTTCTCGTTCTACGGTATTGCATGATTAGTTTTCCCTCTTGCCTAATGGATGGCAGGAAAATGCCCCCTTGCACTGTTTTGCATTCTTGTAATACACTGGGTTTGAACAAACTTGCTTTTCATCTCGAACTTAAAATTGAAGAAATGGGGATTAGCATTATTTTGACCCCACCCCTTCAATTCTATCTTTTATTGTTTATAAATCTAATATTTATAATGCTAAGGAATCACATATAACATTCCACCTAGACTGAAAGCTTTAATGCTGTGCATTCAGTCATCATTTACTTTTCTCTAAATTTTATGTTAAGGAATTTGGTTTTACTTTTTCTTTTCTTTAGAATGGATTAAATGCTCTTCATTTGGCTTCCAAAGAAGGTCATGTCAATGTTGTAACAGAGCTACTAAAGAGAGGAGCTAATGTAGATGCTGCAACAAAAGTAATAAATAATATGATGATGATATTTGATGTAATAAATGGCTGGGATTCATATTCATTAAATATAAATTTTATATTCTGTTAACTGCAGAAAGGAAATACTGCACTGCACATAGCATCATTAGCTGGTCAGGAAGAAATTGTTAAAATTTTAGTACAGCATGGTGCCTCTGTCAACGTCCAATCACAAAATGGCTTCACTCCACTCTATATGGCTGCTCAAGAAAATCACGACAATGTGGTCAAATTCTTGTTGTCCAACGGAGCCAATCAAAGTTTGGCAACCGAGGTATGATGACTTTTCAAAATGTCTGTATATAATCTTGAGTATTATATTATATTTAATGGTTTATCTAAATTTTATTTCAATTTTTAGGATGGTTTCACTCCTCTTGCGGTAGCCCTTCAACAAGGACATGATAAAGTTGTAGCAGTTCTTTTGGAAAATGATACACGAGGCAAAGTGCGTCTCCCAGCCTTGCACATTGCAGCTAAGAAGGATGACTGCAAGGCAGCTGCTCTGCTCCTCCAGAGCGATCATAACCCAGATGTCACCTCCAAGGTAAGAAACCAGAGATAATGTCTGAATGATTTAACAATGCCTATTTATCTTTTTAAATTATTGAAACATATATAAATACTAAATATTTATGATAAGAATATTGCATAATTATACTGAAAAACATATCAGAAATTTCTAGGTATTAATTTAAAGGTACAAATTAATTAAATTGTGAGGTAATAACTGTGCTTCTTCCAGTGAACCATATTTATTGATACGTCATATAAATTAAATCATGCAATCTTACATGTGTCTTACTGTTTAAACATCTCAAAGAAAAAGTTGAATTTTTTAGTATGATGTTTGAAAAATAGTCTAATCATAAAGTTTTCCGTTTCACTTTTATTTTATAAAAAAAAATATTAATTGCACAGAACTTTATTACTTTTCTTTTAAAGCAAATATTAAATAACAATTGCAGCATTTTTTTTTTTAAATAATTGAATAATAGAAGTTCATGTTTCGCCAGATTACAGAACTTGTGGGACTGTGAGCTGTGGGTTATTAGTATTAATGGTGTAACAGATACTGCTCAACATGATCTCCGTCCCAGAGATGTAAATCATAGCTGTTCTCTTTGATCCTTCTTTCATTACTGTTCTTTAAAGTAACCAGGTCGAGAACATGGTCTTGATAAGCATCCCCATACAAAAGTCACATGGTTTAAAATCTAAATCTAACTTTGGGTAAAATTGAAATGCAAGAATTATAGAAGATTTTACATGATCAATTGCCATCCACTTACATTCGAGCAAGGATCGCATTAATGGTAATTTGAGTTCCTTGTCACCACCTAGAAACTGTTACACTGTTCTGCAGGTGATCAAAATTGAATATCTGATAAAATTTTGAAAATTACAAATGGCAGTCAAATAAAAACTGATGAGGAATCATGGATATAGGAAAAGACTAAGTAGGACAGAGGAATTCCTGCCGACACATTTCTCCGAAGCCTTGATTTCTGCATCCAATCCCAAGTGCAGCCTGTATTAGTTCTTTTTCATTGGGATCATAACGATGAAAATCACATGGGAAGAGGTCAGGATTCCAGGAAGAATGTTCCAAGTTCTCCCACTTCAATTGTGCCAGGGTATTCATGTTTTTTTAACAACATGTTGACCATGAGCAGGATAATATCATAGGACATAAATCCCATCCTTTTGTTCTTGATCCAGCTTTGCAGGGTGTCCAAAGAGTCATTGTGTAGTTGTCAGGATTAATGGTGTGGCCATGAGAGATGAACACATTCAGAACAGGGAATCATTCACCTGTCAATACTTGTCAGAGCGACGAGATGATGTGCCTCACAAAGATGTTCATCCAGAACGAAATCGTGCAGATCATACTCTACATTTTGACTCACTCAAACAGTTCTCCCATAAATAACATTCATTCGCAGGCTGCACAAACTTTCTTTAGATATATCTGAACAACCTGACTTATCTTAAATACTAACTATCTTTGATCCCATTTCCACTAACTTCATCAAGTTATCATCGCAAATAACATCACCGTCATCAAATATCTGTCCTGCAATGTTCCTTCAACTCTCAAATAAGAACTAATTAGTTTGTGTGAGATTAGAATTGTAAGAGAAATAGCCAAACCTTTTACTTTTACACAAGTCAAGTATGTTGTGATCTCTCTCTATCTCTCTCTCTCTCTCTCTCTATCTCTCTCTCTCTCTCTCTCTCTCTCTTTCTCTTTCTGTTTTTTCACCATATTTTTTTTCTGTTCACAAGAATGTGGAATGTTTGTTGATTGAACAAACTTTACATTTGGAAGAATTGTCAATTGAAAAGGCCATTTGAAAATACAGCATACTTTGAGTCCTCAAAAAACTTCTGAGAGGATTTTTGAATAAATATAGAGTGAAGATATCAAAATCAAATGTTTCATATATAACTCTTCTCGTATTTTAATTTATTACTATAAAATTAATATGACATTGATAATTTATCGGTGAGCAGTTCCTTTGCATTTTAATTAATCCTATGCATTGATTAAGCATTTCAAAATTTATGTTCTATTTCAGAGTGGCTTCACACCTTTACATATTGCAGCCCATTATGGCAATGAAAACATTGCTAATCTCCTTCTTCAACGTGGGGCTGATGTCAATTACGCTGCGAAAGTAAGCTTTCTTTAATGTTATCTAATTTAAATTAACACAAGCTTTAAAGAAATGAAATTTTTTATTTTACTAATTTTTTGGATTATTTATTCATTTAGCACAACATCACTCCTCTGCATGTGGCAGCAAAATGGGGCAAAAATAACATGGTTACCCTCCTTTTGGACAAAGGAGGTAACATTGAAGCTAAAACAAGGGTATGTTTTCTTTTATGTTTGTCCTTATTATTATGTTTATCCAAGGTTTCTCGATTATTTTTGCTTTCAATATAAAGTTCTTTCAAATAACATTAATGTATGTTTAATTTAGGATGGACTTACACCCCTTCATTGTGCAGCTCGAAGTGGCCATGATAAAGTTGTGGATCTTCTCCTAGACCGAGAGGCTCCCATTGTGGCCAAGACTAAGGTAGATAAGGATATTAAGTTTATTTAAATATTAATTTTACTTTTTTCCTTTCTAACTTAAGAAAAAAATAAAAAACTTAATTTTATGCTTGTAAAACAGAATGGCCTTGCGCCGCTCCACATGGCAGCTCAGGGTGACCACGTGGATAGTGCCCGCATGATTCTTTATCATAAAGCACCTGTGGACGACGTTACAGTCGACTATCTGACTGCACTGCATGTTGCAGCGCACTGCGGACATGTCCGTGTAGCTAAGCTGCTGTTGGATCGCAAGGCCGATGCCAACGCACGGGCACTCAACGGTTTCACTCCTTTACACATTGCTTGTAAGAAAAATCGCATCAAAGTTGTAGAGCTGCTTCTAAAACATGGTGCCTCCATTGAAGCTACCACAGAGGTAAAAAAGTATTCTTCCTTTCTTTTAATGTAAATCCAAGAAATGTTTTTAAAAACTGTTTAGGGGTTTAAAACATTAGTTGCATGCTATTGATTTATAAGGTATAAATATCATCAGCAGACATTGTTAGAATTTTTAACTGTGTAGTGAGAAAGTCACTTGATTTAACAGTTCTGATTGATACCAAGTTTTGGAAAGAAGTAAACCAAATAAAGATTTTCTAAACTGAGATTGAATGACACTGGAAACAAAATTAGACCCCTGTATATGGTCACTGAAGTCCAAATTTTGTTATTTTGTTTACTTCTCTAAGACTCATCCCTAGCAGTATTTCCAAATTAGTATATATTTGGACTTAATTGTGATAGAGGAGGGTAAATGGGGGACTTTGGGAGTCATGTGTGTGACCTATTTCCAGAGAATAATATTACTTTTAAAAATCAATTGTGTGAATGGTATTATACATGCATAGAGCAAATTGTTACAACATTGTTTGTGATACTGATTCCTTGGAACTGAGAAACAGTGACAATGCTCATATGTCAGTGAGGATGCAAATTAACCTGTGATGCACTTTTTATGTTCTTCTTGACCATACTTGCAACAAAGCCAAATCTCAGGCATTTAAAGCAAGGAATGGAATTTTGATACAATGTCTGATACAGTCCCTTATATATTATACCCAAGTGTAATTGATTCTGGGAGTTGCTTAAAATTAACAAATTTGAATAATTAGTTACTTTAAATTTTCTAAATGAGAATTTATTCCATTAAGTTATTATTTGTTTTTTCTTTTCATTCACTATTGCAAATCTTTTTAAGGCAGGAGATTAGAATTGCCTTTTCAAATAGAAGACTAATTGATATCCTGCGGATGACATATGATTTGAAATTTAAGAGATCATTCTTATTGATTATATAAAATATGCTAGCTGGTCACATTAATTCTCGTTCTATTAATTTCCTGTAAATTTTATTTAATAAATGAATTGCAATAATCTTTCTTCCCATGCCATTATATTATAAATAAATAGCTGTTTATAAAATGACAATGCTGACATTAGTAAAGATATTTTTCTATAGCTGCATTTATTACCCCACTCTTGGGCATGGGAACAATTCATGGATGTTTGGCATGAATTCATTTAATTCTTACCTTTCCCGAACAGTCACAGTACAACTGTTACATTAAAGAAAATTAATGGAAAAAACAACCATAGTTTCCTGTTTTTATAACAGGCCTTAACTCGTTATATCTTAAACATCCCCGTATTTCAGGGAAAATCTAATATTTAGAGTAATGTTTTAGGTTACACACCACTGAAAGATTATTCATGTTACCAAATGGTATTAATGGCAGTAACACCCATTTATATATCTTAACCATTGGCAGAAGTTTATAGCTTCTGGTTTCTTGGCATTACTCCATTTTGCACTGATATCTACAAAATACAGTATTTCATGGAAATGCCAAACCTTGTTGATATTGCCATTTATGCTTTGTTTATTAGGTGTTAATAGTGAACCTCAAAAAGTCATTTTCCTCTGACTAGCAATTATATAACTTTAGATGTGTCTGCGTTTACATAATCTTTGTATGTATATTACTCATTGATACAATTATACTTTTAGACAATTTTATACTGTATTGTAATTTTTAATTTTTCTAGAAGCCCTATATTGCATTTGATATTTTATAACATTTATAATAGTCATATTAGAAATTTATTTCAGTTTTAATTCTCAAGTCAAAGGCAAATATACAAGGAGTAAATTAAATGTTGGACACTAATTGGAGGATAATTTTATAAGAACAAAATAAGACGAAAATGTTCTTGGAAGTTTTTTAATAGGCTGCGTACAATTCGAGAAAAATCTTTCCAATTTATGCACATGTACGTCTATTAGTTTCAGAGATAGGTGCTTGATGTGCAACTTACTTCATATCTGCCTACATCAAGCACCTATCTGAATAACTAACTAATAAATTGCACATACCATAAACTGGAGCGATTAACAGGCTATATACTCCCTGCAAACTGTAGAGCTAGCTCATGTTGCGAACAAAACTTGACATCATCATATTTCAAAGTTATTTTTCTCGAAATGTACGCAGTCTATTAAAAAACTTCCAAGAATATTTTTGTCTTGTTTTGTCCTTAGGAAACGATTCTCCAAATAGCGCTCAACATTTAACATACACACTGTATAATAAATCTGGGTTATTTGACTTTTGGCTATTCGAAATTCTTGATTTATCTGACATACTCATTTGATATCAAAAACATTTATAGATGCTATTTATGAATAGATTTATGAATATTATATCTGCCTTACATAGACATTATGGAAATGATGAATTTTCCTTTTAACAAAATGGCACATCACCACACAGTCATAGAAATGTTCGAGCTTAACTGGATGATAATTTGCGAGGACATTGGGACAAAGAGGTGCAATTGAGATCCCCGAATGCTTTCCTGATTTAACACCTACAGACTTTTACCTGTGAGGGACCATAAAGAATATTGTGTATTAAAAAAAACCGACCCACTGTGGCCTTTCAAGAAGAAATTGAAATGGTTTATGTGGCAACCCTACTGGACACTTTGCCCAAAGTTGCCAAGCTTTAGTTCATACCGTCAAAAAAAATTTTCCCCTCGGCGTTTAACCGAGACCGGCCTTTATATGAAACCGGCGTTTATTTATTGTTACCGCACTTAAATATAAAATTTTATACCAGTTTACCGCGATATAATAGCTGATCGCCGAATTTTCAAAGTCTTCTCACACACGTCTTCTCGAAGAATTCCCCGAGATAAGAGCATGATCGTGTGACGTGCAGTGATATATTAAAAATCCGAGGATCCGCTATAAACTGGCCTAAGTATTACCGATCTACGGTAATTTTTTATAATGACTTAACAGTAATAACAGACAAGAAACTGAACTTACGAACTAAAACCACATATTGTTTATTTAAATCAAACTTACAACGTATCCGACAATTCGCTATTGCTGTCGGATCCCCTTGCACCTGGCGTTTATTTGCAAAAATTTATTTTTTCCACGGCATTTAATCGAGACCGGCGTTATTTCGAGACAGGCTATTAAATGAGCATTTACGGTAGTACCGATAAATGACTAGAAGCAAATGGCAACTACTTTGAGCACCTCTTGTAATTGTAGAAGTCAGATGCATTCATTTTGTGATTAGTACTGTATTAACATGTTTAGTGTATGCACATTTTTCTTTTGTTTAATTGTGTATACATTTTTTTTCCATACTCTGTATTTTCAACTTATTATAATGTTAATTATATTTGAAAAAAAAATATTAGAAAAATTAAAAGTTTGCAAATAATATACAAAAGTTGAATGAATACCCCATAATTTTTGCTTAGTTTAATTAGAAGTTTTTTTTTTATAACAATACAATTATGACTGGTAATCATTATGAGTGAACAGTCCGTGGATAACATATCAAGATTGCAGTTAGGAACAGTGGCCATTATCATATTATCATTTTTTAATATGGGAAAATGCAAATAAAAATTCCACAATCTAGGACTGAACAAAGACCCCCCCCCCCAAAAAAAGCATCTACTTTTAACTATCACAGTTATGGGTACAGTAATGCTGTCTCCAAGTTATTCTATAGGCTACAAAGTCAATTAATGGCTGTCATAGCAAAGCAGGCACCTGTTTTTAAGTTTATGAATTTTTTTTTTAAATTGACTCTGTAGGCAGTAAATGGCTGTTATCCCACATAATTTTGAAAGGCCTCAAAAAAGAATGTTTGAATTTTTCAAATATCATTAAAATGAACCTGAAAACATAACTAATAATCAGGTTTTAAAAATATGTCTTGATTAAACATTTGTTAACCATAACTTTAAAACTGAAATAAAACATTAAATACCAAAAAGAAGTTTATTTATTATTAAAATTAAATTGGTATGTGTTGATTTTATAGTTTAAACAGTTTAAGGAAAAAATATTGGGACCAAAGTTTATAAAATTTATCTAGCAATATAATTCTATCATAATTTTATTTATAGGAGTCAAATAACAGTATTGTCAAAATAGCCTTGCAATATTGTCAAAATATAAAGCAGTATTTCTTATTTGCATTTATTGTTTGTATGCTTTGTATAATTTTGTGTTCACTCATATTTTTAACTAACATGCATGGCTTTGTTGTGTGCTGTGGCTTTTGCAGTCAGGACTTACTCCATTGCATGTGGCCTCATTTATGGGCTGCATGAACATCGTCATCTACCTGATTCAGCATGGTAGTAATCCCGACGTTCCTACAGTACGTGGTGAAACGCCTCTTCATCTCGCTGCACGTGCCAATCAAACCGATATCATCCGTATTTTGTTGCGCAATGGTGCACATGTGGATGCACGAGCTCGAGTGAGTTTTGTTTTTAAAGATTTTTAATAAAAACCTTTGTTTAATTTTAAAATTATTCCCCTCCATTGTGTGTTAAAAACTAGACAGTTTGAAATAATATTGTAAAATTTGTGCATTTGAAATTAATTAAAAAAAAAAATTGATTAAATTTTTTTTTGTTTTGTATATTGATTAATTCATTTATTACCACATTCTGTGTATTTATTTAAATAGATTTTATATAGTAATAAAAATGAAATAATCATTAATTCTTATGCATCATTCAAAATTATAGGAACAGCAAACTCCCTTGCACATTGCTGCACGTCTTGGTAATTCTGATATTGTGGCCCTGTTGCTGCAGCATGGTGCCTCTGTTGATGCTACTACTAAAGACATGTACACTGCCTTACATATAGCGGCCAAAGAAGGTCAAGAAGAGGTTGCTTCAGTTCTTCTTGAACACGGAGCATCTTTAACAGCAACAACAAAAGTAATATAAGGCAGATAAACATATAAAATTGCATTAAAACTAGAAATCATCTAGACTTATATAAATTTGAACATTTTAAATATTTGCAGAAAGGATTCACACCACTTCATCTGGCTGCCAAATATGGAAACATGAAAGTAGCCCGCTTGCTTTTACAAAGGGATGCTCCAGTTGATGCTCAGGGAAAGGTAAAATTTCAAGTCAAAATTATTTTCTTAATTTTACATTCCTCAGTTCCTCTTTCAAACCAGTTCCTACAAATTTAAATAAATTGTAGATTTAATAAATAAATTATATTTAAGTTTCTTTTTTTTTTTTTTAATTATACGAGGGCAAATCAATAAGTCGGTTCCACGAATTTTTTCACAGCAAATTATTGGTCAAACAAGACGACATTTGGTGTGCAGGAGTAGCGGTTCATTACTTATTTTTCTATATATCCACCACTGATGGCAATGCATTTTTCCCACTGTGACACCAATTTGGATATGCCAGCCGCATAAAACTTTGTCGGCTGCTGGTTTAACCACTGCCGCACAGCATGTTGCATTTCATGATCAGACGAGAAGTGCTGGCCAGCCAATGCCTTCTTCATCAGGCCGAAGAAGTGATAATCTGAGGATGCCAGATCTAGTCCGTATGGCAGAAGGTACATGATTTCCCAGCCTTACATAGTGATGTTTTCCTTGACCACCATGGCAACGTGTGGCCTTGTGTTAATGTGAAGGAGGTGGACGTGGTCACTCTGTTGCTTATCAAGCAAGGCACTGCGTAGTTTGGTAAGTGTGACTGTGTAAGATTTTGCGTTGATTGTTCTACATGGTGTGCAGCAATGATTACACCAGCAGCCGACGACATTTTATGCAGCTGGCATATCCAAATTGGTGTCACGGTGGAAAAATGCATTGCCTTTGGTGGTGGATATATAGAAAAATAAGTAATGAACCGCTACTCCTGCACACCTAATGTCATCTTGTTTGACCAATAATTTGCTATGAAAAAAAAAATTCTTGTTTTTTAATACAAAAGGAATATTGAAATCAAACAAGACGATTTAATAAATAATGAATATATCATAATCTCCACAGTGCTCAATGATGTTGAAAAGGACAATAATAAACTGTTCCATTTAAATAATAAGGTCTAGTTTAATGTGCCAACGCATTTCGGTTTACACAATCATCACAGGATTATTCTATATGGAGCAAGAAGTATATTCTAATAGGAGCGCCCAGTATGTGATACCATCAAAACCAAATTTGAAGGTCTCAGTATTACTAACAAAAAATTCTGTGATATAAAAAGAGGACGTGATGATAGTGATGATTGTATGCTTAATTAAATCATTGTCTCGTATTTTTATTTCCTTAACCACCAGTTTCTATGCATCACTGATTGAGAATTTAATGTTTTGTTTTTGATTGAGCAAATAGGACCCAGCATAGCCCCGTAATTCTTTTTTTTTTTTGCAGCAAAATTTTGCAAAAAATATTGCACCCTTTTGCGCAAAATGTAGAGATGACTCAGTTTATAAGTTTTGATGAACATTAAAAGCTAAATTTTATAATGGATAACCAGTTGGCAAAGAGTTTAGTAATAAATGACAGACTTCAGTTTGATGCAATTAAGAAGAAACACTTGCAAACTGAAAAGGCCAAAAGGAATTCTTAATGAACTACATCTGACTTATATGAAAAGATGATAGATTATTATAAGAAAAGTTACCAAAAACATGAGGCCATATCATAGATGAGAATAAAAGAGCGAGAAGTACAAGAGCTTAAGTGTGGGAGAGAGAACAAGTTTATTAAAGCCATATAATGGAGAGCAAAGCTGATGTTTTTTTTCTTACTATAAATGATGTGAGCACTCCAGGAAAGATTTCTTAAATAATCATGCCTAAATGCATCATTTTTAATTATTAATTGAGATTTAAGGATGATGGTTGACCATTAAATCAGTGAGAAAAGAGCCAAATCAATTATTTCTTAACTTCAAATTAATTATTGACATTTTTTTTTATAATTCAATATTTGGAATTAATCATACTGTAAAACATTAGCTAGCAGGCCGTTTATAGCAGTAGAAAGGGTGAATTCGTTTTAACTAGAAAGAAAGAGGCTTAAAGAGTGCATAATGAATTAAATTTTTCATCCTAAATGTTCACAAACAAGTGAACATTTTTAAAGTTCGAATTTTGTAGAATCATTGAACATTCAGATTTTTGTTCAGGATACATCTGTTTCTTTCATCTTTTATTCTATTTCTGATAAAGCAAAAACTGTTTATGATAAACTGTATATATTTTATTTATATTTTAATTTTATTTTACGTTTCAGAATGGTGTGACCCCCTTGCATGTCGCTGCTCATTACGATAATCAAAATGTGGCTTTGTTACTTTTGGACAAAGGTGCTTCACCTCATGCCACAGCCAAGAATGGGTATACACCTCTTCATATTGCTGCCAAGAAAAACCAGATGGATATTGCAACAACCCTTTTAGAATATGGTGCTAAAGCTAATGCTGAATCCAAGGTAAGGGAAAAAAAGTCTAATTTCTAAGTAATTTGTAAAAAAAGTTTATAAATAATAATGAGCTTCATTAATCATGTGATTTATAAATTAATTCATTTTCTTAGGCTGGTTTTACACCACTTCATCTTGCATCACAAGAAGGACACACAGATATGAGCACACTTTTAATTGAGCATCATGCAGATGTTAATGCAAAAGCCAAAGTGAATTTACTATTTTACAGCTCTGTTTTATAAAAATAAATGAAAAACTCATTTTGATTAATACTTAAACTTTAATGTGTATTTTAATAGAATGGATTGACACCACTCCATTTGTGTGCTCAGGAAGATAAAGTTAACGTTGCTGCTATTCTAGTGAAAAGTGGTGCAGAAATTGATTCAAAAACAAAAGTAAGCAAGTGTTATGATCTTGTTTTTAAAAATGCTTTTCATTTGGATAGTCATTAAAAGTTGGATTTAATTTTTGACTGGCTATTTTTTTTTTTTTTAGGCTGGATACACTCCCTTACATGTTGCATGCCATTTTGGTCAAATTAACATGGTACGGTTTTTACTTCAGCATGGAGCTGACGTCAATGCAACTACTTCGGTATTTAACTGATGTTCTATTATCTTAACATTTAAAGTACCTATATAAGATATTTCTGATTAAAATATTAAGGAATTTTCTTCTTAGGTTGGTTACACACCACTCCATCAAGCTGCACAACAAGGCCACACCCAAATTGTAAATTTGCTGCTTGAACACAGAGCTTCTCCAAATGCAGTTACCAATGTCAGTATTGAGGAATTGTTTTTTAAGTTTACTTTGTGTTTTGATCCAATATTAATATAAACTGGTATTTCTTTTGTTCCATTCTACAGCAAGGGCAGACAGCTTTGTCTATTGCTCAACGTTTGGGATATATCTCTGTAGTAGAAACTCTAAAGATAGTAACAGAAACAATTGTTACAACTACTGTGACAACTGTCACTGAAGAGAAGTACAGAGTTGTTGCTCCTGAGACGATGCAAGAAACCTTTATGAGTGATTCAGAAGATGAAGGAGGTAAGAATTTAACTAACAAGTGACTATTTATCAAATTTTATAATCCCACTATAGTAATAGTTAACCCAATTTCATTATGATTACAAAAATCATTTAAACAACCTTTGAATTTCACTATGAAACAGTACAGTATTTTGCCACATATAACTAAGATCCAGTAGAATAAAAATTTTCATGATAGAGAATAGTTTTTTGATCCTGGCCAATTGCCCTTAAAACTTTTAATATGTTTTATCTTTGATATAATAAAATATTTATTGATGAATTATTGATGAAAATAGGAAAGAATGAATTAAATTTTCAGTCAAATGATTTGATTCAATGGAAGAAAGTTCTTTTTAATAATTCCATAAAATCATTAAGAGTATGAAATGAAGATTTTCTCCCTTGAAGAGGGTTTTCCTATTTTTGAGAGGAGAACAATGCCAAATTTACTGGCTTTGCAGATTGCCTTATTAAAGTCAAGAAATTTGATTTTGGTAAACTTTTCCCTATGAGGAAAAAATATACACCATTCAGTAGTGAATTTATTATATGTTAAATTAGTAGAAATGGAAAATTTGTAGTTTCACCAAATTTTATGCTGACATTTGCTAACCAAGATGGCAGATGAAAACAATGCATCTTGACCAACAAACGAGTTTAATAAGGCGTGCGACCTTCTTTGGTGTGAATATTCTCGTGTTCTAGATGCTACTGAAACAAAAATTCTAAAGTTGTCATCTTGAGGAATTGTTCTTGTTTGAAGCACAAGTTGCATCATTACTTGAAGATTTCTAGGATTGCATGGCACACCACCTTCCATGGCACATAATTACCCATTTCATAGGAGACAGATCAGGGAAACAGGCAGGCCAGCTTAAACTCTTATGTCACTCAAGGATTTAGTTTGCAGCATCGTGCTATAAAATGCCATTCTGTATCATGCTCATATTTACCACTCTTTCCACAATTTGGCTGGCAATGATGGTACCTTAGACCAGTGTTTCATGAAAAATTCTTGGAGGGGGGGGGGGGGAAATCAGAAAATTCATGGAATATGTTTCGGAGGTCCTTTGGAATGGTTCGAACGTCTTTTGAAATTTTTAAGTGTGAAAGGAGGTTGTGAGATAAAAAGTTTAAGAAACTATGAATTAGACAATAACCAAATCTCCAATTATAATACTAGGGATTGGAGAAGTATGTTTTTTGAAGATCAGAGATGGATATGTCCTTTAACTGATTTGTTTACTTATATTCCGTTGATCTGACTGTTTGTCTGAATGCCACAATCAGAAACAAAATGTTGCTGTATACCACAGAATGCCTTTAAACTCCCCATATATGGCATCACTCTGCAATCTATTTTGTTATGATAAAGTTTTTACTGCATGAGAAGCAGGAAGACATGCTCAAAGTCAGCAAAGATCTCCCCCTTGTGTAGAGGATTCACAATAATTCAGTAATGATCTGCCTGGATTTCTCTTCTTGTCGTTCATCTATTTACTACAGCTATTTGTACAATTTGATGATCTTTCCTTGATGAGTTCTTTCGAAAAGGATCTGTGCCTGGAGATGTTGGAATAGTGTTCTCTGACTCAATTTCTATACCATTCTTTTCACAACCATCTCTCCAGGGTTATTTTTTTCTTAAGTATGATATAAACAAGATGTTCTCAACACATTTCCACTAGTGCATTGTTATTTATATCATTTGAGGAAAAAGAAAAAAAAAGGTATTAAATTACATTAAATGTATATATAAATCAGTATAGCCACAAACTAATTTTTCATTTTCATCAAAATTTTATTTATATCTATAGAAAATGTGTAAGTGAACAATTTGTATTTTACTTTAGTGGAAGATGAAATTATTTTAGATAATACATGTACAAAGTAGAGAATGATCTTGAGAGCATACTGCAAGATCGATTGAAATGTACATTTATGCTATTACCGGTAATTAAACTTCTCTTGTGAACGAATGTTGCCTCCTCCCTTCCATTCTTGTGGATCAAATTATAATATTTCATGTTCAATAAATTTAATTTAAAAATTCAGTATTGAAGTCGATGAGTCTGTGTGCATATTCAGAAAACATTTTCATTATTGAAATTCTGACTTCTTAAAAATCATCAAATAGTAGAATAGAGATGCTTCAAGGACTGACCCTCTATTTTTTTGTCTTCATTGATAAAATTGAACTTTTATCTTGCACCTGATAGGTGATAAGGCTACATAGGCACTGAAACTTTAAAATTCATTATTATTAGATTTTTCAATTCATGTTGATTGGTCTTTGAGACTTTCCTATCAGTGGCGGCTTGTCCATAGGCACTGCAGCACCCCCAGTTTCACTTTTGATATCGATAAAATTCAATATAATGTGCCTTTTTTTTCTTTAATATTATTCTTATACATGTATATTACATGATCCTTAAGCTTAATGTCACTAGCTATTCCCTAGTTCGTGAAAAAATTACAATTTTCTGATGCAGCACCCCCAGAAATTTTAGTTTCGAGCCGCCACTGCTTCCTATTCTACTTTCTGACAATCTTTAAGAATGCAAAGTCACAATTTCAAAAATACAAAATTTTTTACAGATATCTTCAGATACACACACACACTCATAGGTTTCAGTAATGAATTTATGGTCGTTGTTTTTGTAATACATGCTCATGTATTCTTAACTTGTTTATATTATAAACTATTAAGAATGTTTTGTACATGCTCATTTAAATTAGTGAAAGTAATGCTTTTTATTTTTTCTTTTATTTTGCTAAATGAAAGCTGTATGCCAATCCAATTAAGTTATTTATATTTGGAAAGTTTTCTGTTTTGCTCTTTGCATATTATGGATAAGCCAAAATGGCATCCTTAGAATTCCTCTTTTAGGAGTCCAGATAAGTATTAATATAAACTCACATTATCAAGTGTAAAGAAATGCTCTTGTATCTAAATATTAAACAATGACATAATTCTAAGATTCTACAATAGTCATATAAAGCAAGCTGTTTAAATTACCTTGCCAGTATCATAAAGAATGTTAAATTGTCGTTGAATTTAAATTTGGTGAACCTATGTTGGGGGGGGGGGGGGTGACAACCCTGGTCTTTTTCTTTTTAAACTATAGCTTCAGGAATGTTTATTAGATCATTGATTAATTTTGTGCTTTGACAAAGGGCATTCTCCATAGAAATGTCGGCAATTTTTTTCTCGGAGTTTCTGAAAGAAATATAGTGTTCTGAATGTCCACAATACATACATCAGCTGGATTCTGATAAATGTTTCATATCAAAACATGAGGTCATATTTTCTGCCATAACGAGAGAATATCACTGTTCAGTATGAAGTTTGATGCCTCTAATAAAAGAATAAAAAATAGGATGCATTACTTTTCACTGCCTGTTGTGATAATATTGGTTGAGAATATTGAAGATCCTCATGTTTGTTAAAAATGCATGTGTAGTACTACAACGAAACTGATACTTAAGCTGTGCAACAAAAGTGTTTACTTCTTAACATGTATTTGCTTCCATTAAATTTAAACTATGCTGTTACGTTAAAGCAAAATAGCAAAATAAATAATGATAACATATCCCTGTAGATTTGCTTTAATACAATAGCATTTCATAAATTTTAAATGAAAGCCAGTATAATACCATTTTCAATACGAAGTGAATGCTTTTGTATATATAATTGGAGATAGAAGAATTTCATATGCTGTATATCCTCATTTAATTAATTGATGAAATAAAGCTGAAATTAGATTTTATTTTAAAGAAAAGGAATCTCATTTATCATCCAATGTTTTATGATTTGAAATTTTATCTTTAAAATAAAAGGAACATAAATAAAAATGGATAAAAATAATAAATTAATGTTTACTTCTTAGAATAAAATGAAAAAAAAAATTGAAACCATCATTTAAAGAAATTCTTTCAATCAATCTGTGATCTGTGAAGAATGAAATTAAACATTCTTGCATGAGTTTAAGTAAAGAATATTGGAAGCATTTGCTTGTCAATTGATAACAAAAACAAATAATTATGGTCTATATAGTAGAGCGCATGATCTATATGAAATTGAGTTATTCATGTGTCATGCGCAGGTGACGATTTCATGGACTCTGCTATCTATGGGAAACCCCCTCACGCCACCCACGTGTATCTCCCTTATTTCGAGGGATTAACATTGCTGACGCGTAAGTTTATGTCCTCCAATAATACTGCCTTACTGCCAGTAATTAATGATATCATTTCCAAATTATTTGCTTTATAAAGTAAATATAAAGTGCTCCCCCATTATAACGAAATGCTGGGAACCATGAAATAATTTTGTTGTAATAAATTTTCGTTAAATCAGATAACAACAGTATATATCGCAATATTCCATCAACGTGAAATGATTTTTAATGATTAAAGTACAATTCAAAAAAATAAATACTGTAATATTGAAAATTGATTATCGTAAATATGGCAAT
Organism: Rhysida immarginata; assembly: GCA_023313115.1. Lineage (NCBI taxonomy): Eukaryota > Metazoa > Arthropoda > Chilopoda > Scolopendromorpha > Scolopendridae > Rhysida > Rhysida immarginata. The sequence continues at coordinate 109,371 of JAHWFO010031202.1, read as the reverse complement.
ATAGCACATTTGGAAACATTTTAATTTAACTCCCAACAAGTGTAAATTTATTGTGCATGGAAAATTCTGTAGTTATTCTTTTCTTATTAAAGAAAATAAAGCTAAATGCAGTGAAAGTACTTGTTACATTGACTTTTCCTCTTTAGGCCACTACCTCACTTTGGTTTTTATAAACATTAGTGGAGTTGGTGTGCTTATCCCGATCTATTTCCAAGCAATGCTTATTAGGCTTTAATATGTCTAATCCTATAATTTAAAATAGGAAAGCTATTGACTCTTCATTAAGAACATTAAAAGCATTGCTGTTTACACATTTTGGCCATATAATATTGAGTCATTAATTAATGAACCATTCAGTGCTTAATGTTGCAACAAAAATTTTACTGGCTAAAAACTGCTGATGATGATTTAATGGAATTTTACGTTTTTGGGAATATATTTTTTCATTTTGTTAAGAAGATAACTTCATTTTATATATTTCATTGAAATGGCATTGAAATAGTATTATAATAATAAGTAGTTGGCCGGGACCAAAGAACCATTTCGTTATAACAAAAATTTGTTCCAATGGATTGAGGGGGGGAGCCACTGTATATGCAGATATAATAAATAGAAAAAAAAGGGTTTTCACAGAACTGAGATGTACTGATTGATTGATGTGCATTGGCTAAAAAAAACAGTTACAATATGTTGGAGGATGAATTAAGTTTCCCATAGGTTTCCACATTCTTTGAGTCCATTGGTGTAGTTGTTACCATGATAGCAAGAAAATAAGCTCTGTATACCTTCAAATTGTCCTCACGAATATTAACCATTATATGAATAAACATTGTACATTCAATTTTTATATAGAAAAAAAATTTTAAACTGTCTTTTTATATTGTTTACATTTTTTGGCTCTTTCTTTATTAACATTTTAATAAGTAATTTTCTTTTTTATTTAAACCATTTTTTTAAAAAATTTTATTCATGTTATATTTATAGTGCTAATTTTAAAAGATATGGTACCACTCAGTTCTGTAGCAATCCCTTTGATATGTAGTCTTGATATAGAATATTAAGTCAATTTGAAATGCAAGACTTTGCATGAATTAGTTAGTAATCTTCAGTTAGTTAAAAAATATAATTTTGAAATCATTTCTAACCTATTTTCATAAATGCATGTTAATTCAAATGAATGCTTTTAAGCGCATGAATATTAATGAAAATTAAGATTTTGAATGAAAGAATTGTTTTGAATTTCATTTTTGCAACTATATTGAATTTTGTATTTATTTTTTCAGGTGAAGATACAATGTTGGGTGATCAGTCCTACCGGTATTTAACTGTTGATGAAATGAAGTCATTGGGAGATGATTCTCTTCCTATTGATCCCACACGTGACGAGCATATAGAAGCTCCTGCTGTTAAAGAAGCAGTACTTTTATCTGGTAAAATAATATTAATAAAAATAAAAAAAAATTTCATGACCTGATTATTATCAGCTGTTTTTAAAGTTCTGATAAAAATACTGTAGAAAGTTAAATCTATCCCTATACGTGCTCAATTGGAGAGTTTGCTGGCCAAGGAAGGTGACAGACCTGCTATAGAGCATGTTGAATTACATGAGCTGCAAGTGGATGGGCGTTGTCTTTCTGGAATAGCACATCTCCCATGTCATTTAAAAAAGGGACCAGGGTGGTTTGGATGATGTTCTGAACTAGGATGCAGCATTCAATTCTCTTCCATGAACAACAAACTTGAGCAAATGTTGAAAAACATCACCGCACACAAACACTTCAGGAATGGACACTGTCTGTTAAAAGCATATAACGATGAACGCACCTCTCACCTGGTCTTTGATGAACACATTGGCCTTCACTTGTACCCAGACAGAAATGAACTTTTTATACAGAACACCACCATTGGAGGCCAAGAAATCATTGACCACAGTCCTGCTTCGAGGAAACGATTGCAGATGGCCTGAGCTGACAATTGTGATGTGGCTGTGGTTCTGATTTGAGTGAATGTGACTGTTCGGTCTACTAGAGTGGTCCTTCAAATGTCCCGATTCTTACATACATCCGAAAGTATGTGCTGTCTCTGGGTGAATAATCTCCTCCCACTGTCTCCAATAGTCATGTACTGCAGCTACCTCCCGTCCCAATCTCTGTGCAATTTGGCAGAAAGACCATCCTTCCTCTCAAAGGCCCATTATACGATCTTGAACAAACTCTGTTAGCTGAACAAAGGTGAAGGTCTTTAGTTGTACTGGACAGCTGAAACAAATGCTGGTATTTTGTTTCATAATGCCCTGATAGGCTTCTTTATATACCTGAAATAAGAACATCTGGTACCCTCTGATGGGTTACTACAATCTTGAAAATTTGAGCATATTAAAAAGATCCTATTCTGTGTATGTAAATTCAGCAATTTAACATCATTCCTTCTGGTTGTTCATTTTGCAATTGCCATCACTGTATATTAAACCATGGTCCAAATTGCACTTCAATGACTCTTTGCCCTATTTGAGCTAACATGCCTTGCTTGAGCTGATACCATCTCAAATGTTGAATGAAATGAATTAAGATATACGATAACTATGTCCATATTGTCTTGACATATAGGAAACATTTACCTAGTGATTCCAAAATGATTTATATTTTTTGTAAAAGATTATTTCTTTAGAAATATTATTTCTTATTAATATTATCCTTTTGTTTTTGATTCTTTTACGTAGCATTTGGGGAAGATTGTTGGAGGTTCTGTATAAGAAACACATGATTCTCATCTGAAACAATAAAAATGGAATTTTTTTAAATTCATGATGGGGTTTAGAAACAAATCAATAAGAAATCAAGGAAAACTGTAGTGTTAAGGAAAAGCTGATCTTACTTTGTTTCGCTAAGATGAGCTTGAAGAAGGATAACTTTTTTAAAACTAAGTGAAATTAATTGATCACCATTTCTAAATGGAAAACAAAAGACTTACATTAAAGAAATGCAGTTCTGCTTACTGTTCTGAAATGCAGTCACTTCATATTTTTATTATTATTATTATTATTTTTTTTTTTTTTACTTTGCCCACAAAAAGTAGAAAATAGTAAATATACAAAATATTTATTGTTAATGTTAAGAGAGCATATGGAAGTTAAAAAAAAAAAATTCTGGGAAACTGGAAAAAAAAAAACCCGACATGAAATCCATATCAAAACTTAGTTAAAAAGTTTCTATTTCAGATGAGAGGGAAAAAAAAAAAAGAAATGAATTTATCTTAACCTTTCCCTTAACAAATTCTGAATTGATACATGTATATACTTTTATTCTGTGTTTTACAGTTGTGATAAAGTAAATAGTAAGCTGTTGCTTAAGGAAAATTCATTTTATTAATATTCATGTGTTACGTTTTTAAATTTGATTATTATAGCACCACCAACTGCAGAAGAAGATCAGTTATCTCCTCAGCCACCTCAAGGTTATGCTCAATTTACAGGCCATTATGCCCCTGATAATATAGATATTTCTCGCTCTCCTGTGCATGCTGGGTAAGAAGATGCATTTCTATTTTTTCAAACTTTTTCACATCAATTTTTCTATTTCTAGGTTTTTCTATATAAAATTTATTATTGTTGTTGTTATTATTGAAATTTAACAAATTTTGGATTTCATGTTTATAGATACGTTTATTTAAAAAAGTAACTCGAGTTTCAGGTTTTGAAAAATTCGTTAAATGTGGTAGAGAAACATTATAGCAACAACTATTTAAATAAATATTGTATCTTTATAAATTGTCCAGAAAATCTGAACACTGACAATAATATTCAGATTTTTCTAGAGTTGAATTTATTCAGGCATCTCATCAATTCATGTTATTTTGCAAAAGTGGAAGATTTCCATTTTCTGGGAGTGGAGTGGAGGGGGGGGGGCAGTAAAAATATACATAAATGATAACGATAATTTTTAATGCCTACATTAAAATAAAAAATAGTACATTTGTAATTTATGATTTTTTCTTAAAGTTATAAAAATTCATTTTTTCTCAAAGATGAAGTAGAAATTACCAATACTGACCATCTTTGTCCATACGATGCTGGAAAATAATTTTGATGTATTTGATGATTTTTTTTCACTCTTTATCCCTTCATTAAAAAATTAATTGAACCACTAGTATCATATTTTATTTTTAATTACATTAACCATATTTTTCATTTGTGGTAACACTAACAAGAATGCTTTGAATTGTGATTATTGCTATAATTATTATTAGTCTTAGAAGAGTAAATTAGCAATTAACAAAAAAAGATTTCCTATACAAGTTGGATCAATTTTACCCTGGCTATTGAAAAAGAATAGCTCCCAGTATGAATAACAATTTTGAGTTGATGACAAATACATAAAATTACTATTACTGCTACAAATAATTCAGTTTATATTTCAATTACGGTATATAAAAACCAAGAGTCACAACAATAAAGATTAAAAAGTATTAATTTATATTATGAGCAATTACATTCTGTATAGTAGATGTCAAAATTGCAAAAAGAACAATTAAATATAATCAAATAACAATGAAAAGTAACAATCAAAATCTCAAAAATAAACAATCATACAAACTTGTGAAAAATTATTTTTCTTTATGATATTGTTTACTGATTTCTAAGCAGTTAATATTTATTTAAAAAATACATAACACAACTAATCATTGCTGTGAAGAATTCATTTTTCTGAATCAGATGTAAGTTCCTTCCATATTTGATTTCGTGCAATAAATATTAAAATTATTTGAACAGAACAATTAATTCATTATAGAGCTCTGATGAATTCCAATAAGGTGTAAATACATTAGATTTTAAATTGGATTTTTATGCATGTGAAATTAACTAATTCATGTAATATTCCTAAAATCAAATCAACTATTGAAAGGAGAATTGGCTAGTTGATTGAATTTAAGATGAAAGAGTCTGCTATATATAAAATGTTATTGATTTAATATTTGATGCATTTAGTATTGACTGAATGGAGATGATTCATCAGTGATAATTTTATGATTGTGATGAAATCACTTTGGAAAAAATGGAGCTAAGTTTATTTTGTAAAACTTGTGTAATTTGAAGATTTGTATTGCTAATATCAATAAAATGTCTGTCAATCAGGAAGAAACTAATCTAAAAATCAACTTCAGATAAATTTTTGCTCTTTATTTCCTTGAAAAAATAAAGACGGAACTATTGTGTGGAATTGCCTGTATAGGAGGGAAAAAACCTCTTACCACAAAAAAAACAACATTCAAGATATGAAATGCTGGATACGTATATGGATGCTATGCCTTCATTCTCAATGGCAGTGATACAGGGTAATTCAATCTGTTGGCAACAATGATAGGTCCCCCATTTCAAAAATGCTCACAGAGACCCACAGTTATTCCAAATGACATCAGCAGGGGAAAAAAAAAATCTTATTGTGTACTAGAACACAGAAAAAGTTCATCAGTAACTGTTGTTCAGAGAAATTTCTGAACCCAATTTGGTAAAGAAGCATCTTACCGTATAATATCACAAGGTGAAACAGTTTTAGGAGGCAGGGTGCTTATCCACAAGACTTACCCATGAAGCCCTAGCAAGTCAACATTGTGCTATTACGGCACATGTTATGCCAGCATCTACAATTCTAGCTATAAAAATTTCACATGATGCAGATGCACCCTCCATACAGTCCAGACCTCTCTCCCTGTGATTACGCCATTTTTGGTCCCCTAAAAAAGGCTCTGAAGGGCAAACGATTCACCTCGGACGACGACGTCAAGCAGTATATGCGGAACTGGTTCACAACATAGTCCCGGGAATTTTACGAGACAGCCATTCACCACCTTGTGTCACAGTGGGACAAGTGCCTCAACAGCCAGGGCCAATACTTCTGATATACAGGTGCTGGTTTCTGTTCCTTGGCCTCCGGCTCGTTTCTTTTTGAACACTCCTTATATTTGCGGTCTTGTCTGGAAGTGGATGGTTTCATGGACAGTTTTTGTTCATTGACAAAGTCACATTTCGCTTATGTGGCAAAGTGAATAGGTATACTCTGAGATTTTGGCACCCTATGAAGTCTGCTTTCTAGGTGGTTGCCTATCTGGCCTATATTGTTGTGCCAGCCCTGGCATATACAAATCTTTCCAAGTGTTACATTTCTAAACTCCATAGCTACATATTATTGCAATGACCATGATAAATAAATTAGTAAGAGACTGTTGCTGTCCACATACAAACTTTGGGTGGCAAATCCACAAATAAGTCCTTAAAGAATGCCGTTAATTGCAGGACATTGCAGAGCTCAGCCAAAGCGATTTTATAGTAAAATTTGTTTGGTAGTAAGAACTTTGCAGCAGATTATATTAAACAAACTCGTACATATTGTTCAATATAATTTGGTTCATGAGGTTTTTAAAGGCTTATTAATTCACATGTTAACATATAAGTACCTATTTGCTCATCGATATACATGTACAGTCGATTCCGTTTAATCTGACCACCGGTTAATCGGATCAGCCGCTTATTCGGACTGAATCCTAAAGAAACGAAACAAATCCTATTACATAAGGTTAATATTATTCGCTTATTTGGACTAAAATTCCATTTAATCGGACTATAGAACATGAGAGCGAATAAGAAAAAGGAGCCTTAAGTCACTCGCATAGAGTGGATGTAAAGCGCGTCAGCGACATATGGGAGAAATACGTAAAAATTCCCCTGGGTTCCTCAGGAGAATTTATGATTTTATCAAAGGTTAAGAAATCGAAAAAGTTGTACAGAACTGTAATAACAAGAACAAAACCAGTGGGAGGTGAACACACCCACCACTTTTAATATGTTTACGTATATAGCACGCCCCGTCTTGTAACGAAGGGTAAGTTTATGTAATAGGACCAGCTGGTTATAAGGACCAAAATAATCACTTCCCGATGTGGCCCGATTAACCGGAATCGACTGTATTTCCTTTTGGGTGAGGCAGTTACAAATTGAGCAGTGTAATTTAAGTTGATGATCAAACAAACATATTAGGTTTGACAGTACATAATAATAATTAATGTAGAAGTGATAAATTTTAAATATGATATAATGAGATCAACCATATTTATTACTTATTGGAAATTGCCTGTACAGGAAGGGAAAAACCACAAAAAAAATTTCTGAGATATTTTATCATCAGACATATGATGTAGTTTCTTTTATTTTTTTTTTTATTTTTTATTTTTGTATGTGGTTAGAGATTTTTCCTTCCTTTACAGGTAGTTCCACACAATGGTTCCTTCTTATATTTTTTATTATTAGAAATTGGAATAGATATTCCATTATCCCAAATTATGCTTTGTATACACAATTTTTTTTTTTTTAATGATAATTCAACTGAATGTCACTAGGTGGCTTCAGGTGCATTCGTCCATCATACAATTTATAATAACTACAATCTCATACAATCAGCAAATAAACAATAGTAAAAACTCTCCTATAACAAGGTTTGCCATCTTATAAATGATAAAAAAAAAGTCCAGCACTACTGAGAACAACTCTTTCAAGCCATTTTCTACAGTTGGTAATGGTGATGCTGAACTGAAAAAGGCATAATATCATGACACGTGCACTTCCTCTAGAAATTGTCTATATGTAAAATTTTGATTACTTTATCTGCCGTTGTTAATGATCAAGAAGAATAAATTGGATCATATATTTTAAATACTGTATTAATGTAATGTATAATATCTTGATCTAATATTTCTATTTCTAATAGTAAGTTAAAACACAATATTGTGCAAAATAACAAAAAAAAAATTAAAGGCATAAATGTTCACCTTTACTGAAAGCATATTTAAAAAATGCTGTCTTGTTAAGTTAAAAAATGAAAATGACTCTATTTGATGCTCAAATTTATAATATTTGAAATTAATGGCCTGGTCGGTCCATTTTGAAACTTCTTAAATGTGTTGATTGAATTGTATATTACAGTGCGTGCCGCTTAATGTTATCAATCAGCTATTGTTATCGTTTTTGCTTGGGACGGAACACTTGCATCTAAATACATACTAAGTACGCTGTTTATTGTGATCAAAACTTCGGATATTTTTATCAAATTTTCCCCTAAATATAGTAAACATATTTAGATTAGCTCCAGAACTCTGCTTACAATAGCTATGCCGATAGCCTAGCCAATAGCTACGTGCATAGTTAAGCCAATAGGCACTGCTTGGTTAGTAATAGCGCTATACTATATGCATATATATAAACTCATTCAGAATTTGGTACACACAGCATCCTTCTGTGAAGACACCCAGCTTTCGCAGGAAAAGCAAGTGACCGTTTTTCTGATTTCTCTGATTTTTCGATAAATTAATTATTCATCCGCATTTATTAAGCGAGTTAGCACCACTGTTTGAAGAAGTTAAATCATATTAAGGCACAGTATCAATAGAGGATTTTGATACACGAAATGATCTTACTCTAAAGGATAAAGCAGACATAATATAAACTTCTGAAAACGAGTTCATATTACAGGTACTACATATATGAGTACATTCTTATTTATTGTATAGTTTTATAATCAATATTATAAGTTTCACTTTTAAAGACTGTACAGTGTAATGTAATGTTCCCACAATGCCGACTTTTCCCTCCCACAGTGCATCTTTTTTCAATTTTGGCTATTGTTATCATTCGGTTATTTTTATCAGTTTGGCTTGGCCCCAGGGTGATCACATTAAGCAGCGTGCACTGTATTATGTTTTGAAATTTCTAGAAGACCGCTGTTGTTCTCATTTATAGAAAACAAATAAGCATATGATAACAACAACAATAATATTTATTCATTTATTCTTTGTTTGCCTTAACATTTATTTTTAGATATACAGTACTCATTCTTTTTAAGAACGTCTACAGTTTTTTTTTAAATTTTGAATCACAACAATGGCAATCTTTAGTATAATTTTTATTGTATAAGACACTTTCTTGTGTAAAAAGTATCTTTAACGACGAAAATTTTCTTTAGGCACCAAGTACTCATTAACTTCAGTTACATAAATTTTTGATGATAAATTGCTTGCTATTTTGAAAGCTGAACTTAAAGGGGGAAAAAAAAAACAAAACTTAAATACCTGGGAATGTATGCATCTGAATATATGTCTGTATGTGTGAGTGAGAGATTACTGGTGTTTCAAGTTTAAGGGTTAATCGGGAAACATAAAATGTCTATCAAAACTTTTTTCTCTAACATATGCATTTTATAAACATTTAATGTATGTTTATTGAGATTCAAAAATCTTAAATAGTAATTTTCATAGAAATAACACTGTCCAACAATTTTTAACTTTCAAAAAATTACTAGGCAAAGAGTAGTTGACTTTTGGTAATTTAGGTGATTTACTGATTCTGAACCTGCAAACCGTTTTTCTCTATCGGGTCTCAATTTTTGGTAAATCGCATACTAAAATTTTATAATTTTTTTAAATTAAGGCATTTTAGACCAAACGAACAGCATATATGTGGTGCCCATTTCTTGATCTCCCACTTCAATTTCGAAATATAGATTATAAAGTTTTTTGACGTAATTTGATATTTTTCGCTTATACACCTTTGTTGTTACACATCCACAAATATAGCAAAAATTATCTGGATTGTTTTTACAAGTTCCTCTTGGCATTTTCATTTATTTAAGTATTATATGTAGCTGAAAATAAAAAATATATATATATTTAAAATATATTAAGTAATTTTGAAACTTACGTGAAAGTGTCAAATTTACATAAAAATTTCAATCACGATTTACAAAAAATTGAGACCTGATAGGCAAAAATGAGCATTATTTTTGTAATCTATGCAAAAAATTACCTTAGAAATGGTGCTTCTCTGTTCAGTAATTTTTTTGTTGTTGGACAGTGTAATTAAAAGAAGTGAAGATCCAATAAACATGGATCCACAAATCAGCCAATAAATGAAATTGAAAATTTTGACAATATTTTGTTGATGAAAGTTTGATAAACAAAGCTAAAATTACCATAAGACTACATGTAAAGCCCCAAACACAGCATAACTGTAAAAGAAAAAAACAAGCTTAATGTGACATGAAGTAACATAACCTATACGAAAAACTTTTGTTCCAGTGCAAAAGGTTAACTGAGTTTATTTCCTTCTTATGGTAAAACCAATTACTTTGTATAAAAGTTCTGAGATATGTGTCGAATAAATGACCTTGAGTCAAGAAGATTCACTGTAGTGAATAAATGGCCAAGGGTGTATACTCTTATTCATTATTGGCTGGATATGCAAGGGCATGTTGATGGTGAGGTTGCTCTTTCATGACGATTTTGTGCTCCTTGGGTCTTTTGTATTGACCTTCAACATACAAAAGATTGGTTTGCTGCCAAGTGTGAAAAGGCTGGGATGAAAATCAATGTGGTTAAGAATGAGGTTCTGGTCTTTACAAAACAGCCTGCTCAGTGTACTCTCCTTAAGGCAGATGGAGAAGTTCAAGTATCTTGGGACTACATTTGCAAGTGACAGGTGACAAAACAGAGAGTTGGATGCTTGAATTGGTGCAGAAAGCTATGTCAGATACGAACTGTGGTGATTCGTGATAACGAAACATGAGCTAGGAAATAAAGCCAAGCTCTCTGCTTTCAAACTTTTTTTGTCTCCATTCTCAGCTATGGTTGAGTCTTGGGTAATGACCAAAAGAGTGTGATCGTGGGTGCAAGCAGCCAAAATGAGATTCTTGAGACGTGTGGCAGATACAGTGTGCACCCGTACAATAAGGGACTCTTTAGATATTGAGCTAATACTTCTCTGCATTGAGAGGTCTTAGTTGATGTTGTATACAGATGACATGTGCTCTGTTATCTTCTTGTAGTTCCCACATCACTTATTGTTCTTATTTAACTACTCAGTGGTTTTACAGGCCATTTTGGTTTCTCTATTTTTGTGACAAATCAATGGTGGCTGTGCTCCCATAATTGGATGATATTGATTTTTGACAGGCTTCTCGGAGAATGTCAGATTTGTAATTGGTAGGTTTTCCCATATCAGGAAATGATTCTTTCATTTAATAAATTGGCTACTATCTGCTCAGTCATCAGGATTACTTCAGGATATGTAGCGAGTGCATTGATAAACACTCCAATACATGATGCTTCACCTAAAGTGAACCAATAGCCAACTTCTAAAATACAAATCTGACAGAGTACTTTCAATGGAAGAACTATTGTGCTTTTATGTGAGGGATTTTTATGTGTAATCCATTCCAAAAAGCTGATGCCATTTTCAAATATGGAAGTCAACTTAGAAATGGAAACCCCCTACTTTTCATCGTATTTTGAGATTGTATCCAACATTCTTGGTGGTTTTTCAACCGATCCAACTGTTTAGAGATAGAGGCAGTGAAAGTGTGTTTGGATTTAAAGAAAATGCAAAATTCAGAAATTGTTCGTAAATTTAAATGATTCTTTGAGGAGCTATTAAAGATGCGGTTTACAGAAGTTGACCAACAACATCTGCAGATATGGCTTACAGGTGTGCATAGTTTCTCAAATGTTATATGTAATCTGAAAATACCCTTAAAAATAGGGGTTTCCGTTGCACTTTTCAAAGTTGACTTCCATATTCAAAAATGACATCGGTTGTTTTTTTGGAAATGGAATACACATAAAAAAAAAACCCTCACATAAGTACAATAATTCTTACATTGAAAGTACTCTTGATAAATTTGTATTTTAGAAGTTGGCTGTTGATTTCTGCATTTCTGATTTTTGCATTTACTCATCAGGCCATAATGATGCCCATGGCAACTTTTTCAAAGGTATGCTTTGCCATCAAGGCCTCCTTGAAAGATGCCCTGTGTTTCATTAATTTAGACCATTGAATAGCATCCTTTAAATTATATCTAATTCTCATCATGTTTGGTCAACAGTGGTATTGCATAACTTCTTTTTAAACATTGGTGTATAAATGAGGACATCATACTGGAAATAAATAACCTTTGATTCAGTCTTTTGCCTATTATCACAGTCATATTGACCTGGAACAAATATTTTATTTTAATTCAAAAATCCATACTCATGTTCTTAATAGTTTTAAGATGAAAAAAGAAACTTTAAAGGATAATATAATTCATGTTTAGGTGATGTATACTCATTAGTTCATTCAATTCAGTTTTTCATTACTGTTGGACTTAGTTAATATTTGGTAAGCCAACAGCTTTCTATTGTAGGGTCATTGATTTCTTCTTCATATTAATTTATGCTTATTAAGGTCATTATATATGCACTTAATTGTCTTTCTGTATTTCTTTTAAAGAATTTTTCTACCTATTCCCCATTACTGTTTAGTCTCTGAAAATTAATTCCATCTTTTTCGCAGGAAATAGTCTTTGAAATTCTTTATAGGAATTTTATGTGGGCTCTTTAAATCAATTCTAAAAAGTATTTTGTATTGGCATTGGAATTTCATTTCCTCTAATATTATAAAACTGAACTGAGTCATCAGTATTTAAATTTCATGGCTAACATCTTTGTTAGATTTATTTGTATTAAAAACGTGTGTAAGTTGTTATTGAATGTGAATTCATAATATTTATTGTATTTTTTGTGTTTATCAATCCTGATGTTAATATTAACTTTTCTCAAATATATTTTAAGTCCTATCCAAGTTCTAAAATCTTCAATGTGTGCACTTTATATTTCTTCATTGGTACATCTTACTTGATTAGTTTTTGCGCTTACAATCTCTTTATTTTTTCCTTTTTAATATTGTTTGAGTTAAAAATTTTTAAGTTAATATTTACTAGTATGGCTTTTGATAATTCTTAATTTTTTGAATAATATTTTGTCCTATGTTTGAGAATAAATAATTTTAAATTATATATATATAGGTAAGGTTACTAGATTCACTCTTTAACCCAGACAAGTCCTCTTTCTTGTATCTTAAAAATGCTCCAGGCAGATTTCTAGGAAAATGGGGGAAGGTCCTTTTTTTTCCTGCCACATAATTTTATGTGATATGCCAATCCTTCCTTTGAGTCAAGGAAGCCCTCAGAATTTTGAGATTTGAGAGTCATAGTGTATTATGAACCACTCTTCTTGATTAGTTATGCCATGAACCAAGGTTTCATTTTCTCCAGTAACATTGTGCTTTTTCAGCTGATTGTTGCATTGGGTTACGTGGTATTCTGTTGCTTATCTTGGAAATAGTAAACGAATTCATGATTGACGTAGTGGAGAAGTGAAGTAATGCTCGCCTTGTGACCTGAAGCATCATGTAGACTAAGTTGATTGTCAATGACACAGAGTACAAATGTGATATAAATTTTGTGTGTGTTCATTTTTAAAGTTTGTCAGCTGCAACGCTATATATATGAGTTGTTCGATAAGTCCTTGAAAAATGGGGAAAAAAATTTTTTTTGTTTTGGGACAAGCGTTTTTTTGTTTTTTTTCAGCACTTTCCTTTGAGATCTTATATACTTAGTCAAATGATTGAGATTTTTGATCCTGTCTTTTTGGTATGATTTGTTCAAAATAAGTAGTTATTTCAGCAGTCATTAAGAATTGAAAAAAATCATAAATCTCGGTATAAACCTCAAAAGAGACTATGTTGAAAAATAAAAAACTTTTGTCCCACAAAATTATCATTTCTTCGTTTTTGCAAAGACATACTGAACAATTCTTATAAAAGACATAGCTGATTGGCCACAACTTTTTTAACATCATACTTAATGCTGTCTGAAAAGCAGTAGTAATTTTAACAATTCTTCCAGAAAAATTTCCAGTAAACAAAAAAAAATTAGGGTTCTTATTATTAATGTGACACACAATCCTTTTGGTAATCAATTAAAACTATAGATAAGCTGTAGCATTCTTGTATGTTTGTCGAATGACGACTGAATTATTATTGTTTGTTTTTTGTCATTTATTACCGATTTATATTAATAAAACATGGAGCCTTTTTTCAAAATTTTCAAAGGGAATTATACTAAAGTATGATCATGTCAATTATTATTATTATTTAGTAGTATGGATGAGTATTGGTGTAACTGGTGCAGAAACATTTTCATGATGAAATATTTCATATAAGAATCAACAAAAAATTGATAATCATGTATGCTATACTAGAGAACTAAACATTTAATAATGAGAATTTTTAATTATAAGTTCTGATATATTATATTTTCACATCAGTTACTAAATGTGTAAATGCCTAGAAATTTTATATCAAAATATCATTTTTTATACAGGGTGATACAACAGTCAGTTCATCCAAAGTTATTTAAATATAAAATGAAGGCCATTAAATATACCCAGGTCAAATTTGCAGTGGATATTTTTTAATCAATGCGACACTGATTGAGCCTACAAGTAAATGTTCAAAGTGGTCCCCATTCTTCTGCTTGCAAAAATGAACATGACTGCACATATTCTTGGAAACTCGTTGCAGCATGTCCTCCAGAATGGCACAGATTTCTGAGCGAATATTTGCTTTCAGTTCATCTAGAGTATGTGGATTGTTGGCATACATCCGACCTTTTAAATAGCCCCTCAGGAAATAGTCTGGGGAAGTCAGGTTTCAGTGAACGAGATGGCCAAATTTCCTTCAAAATTTACTCTATCCTCAAAAACAGATTGCTCTTGGTCCATTGAGATTCGGGTAGCTTGATATAACATGTCTGCATTCAGTATCATTTAACTGCTCTACAAATTGTTCGAATGTATTGCAATAATATTCCACATTAACAGTGGTGCAACATGTTTCCAAGAATATGTGCCATTGCGTTTGTTTGTGCAAGCAGGAGAATGGGGGGGGGGGGGGGCACTTTGAGCATTTATTGTATGCTCAATCAGTATTGCATTGATTAAAGAATATCCACTGCAAATTTGACATCAGTATATTTAATGGTTTTCAATGGTTTGAGTTACCCTATATAAAAATCAAATGCCAAAGAATCGGGGTTTATTTTTGAAATTTCTAAGGACCATTTTACATGATAATGAGTAAAAATAAAGGACTGTTCTAAAACTATTGTGTGAAGGACTTTAGCTAAGATACTCTTAACCATCAAAAATAATTTCAAGATGAAGTTGAAAATAATTGAAATACTGAAATGTGAAACAGAATTTTCAGAAAATTTTATTAGGGAAATCATTTCGGACTGTAGCTTCCCATGTAAAATATGTTTGATAATTTCTCCTATTCTTCAGTTATCAAAAAATTATGAATGTTATCACACTAATAAATCAATCTCTAGTGATGTACTGTATAGGTGAAAATATAATAATGAAAAATTTAAATGGTGGATAGTTAAGTAAATATATATATCAAAACTTGTATGTGATTGTGTGTGTGTGTGTGTGTGTGTGTGTGTGTGTGTGTGTGTGTGTGTGTGTGTGTGTGTTTTATGCTGGGTGACCCAAACTTATCCAGCATAATTGTTTAGGAACATTGTATAATTCAAATGGAACAAAAAAAATGTTCTATAAGCATGTTTCGATATCTCGCTAGATGTAATGTTTATAGGACATTTAGCGAGATATCGAAACATGCTTATAGAACATTTTTTGTTCCCTTTGAACCATACAATGTTTCTAAACAATTATACTGGATAAGTTTGGGTCACCCTGTATTGAATGTAGATATTATTAAGGTTGCCAATAAGGTAATTCATTAGCAAGTGAAGGTGACCCTATTCCTGTTCATTACTAACCAGTGCTTACTAAGAAAGTGTTTTATTAAAAATCTTCACAAAGCACATTTATTTATTTTATTCAATGAAAAAAAAAGTGCAGCATGACCATTAAATATGCACTAAAAAAAGTAAGCAATAATGAAGCAAAATAGTAAAACTTATTTGCATTAATAAATCATTTAAATAATGACTGAACATCTGAATTTATAAGGACATGCCCAGCTTAATGTTGAACGGTCTATAAGTAATGTATCTCATTACTGTATAAATTCACTGTTTCTAAATGAAATTTATTGCAGAAAATAAGTCATAGAAATATAATAAAAGGCAAAATTTAGGGTTGGCTATCTCTTACTTAATTTTGAATTTATGATTTCTAAATTCATGGGCACACTCAGAAATTTCTCTTGGAGGGAAATGGAGAATAGTGAACTCTATTGGTCTCCTTATTAAGCTTATTGCTGGGAAAAAGCAAGGGGCAAAATTAAGGATTGTGATGGAAAGTTTCAGAGCTTTGGAAAAAAGGAAGGCGTTTATCTGCTTCCCCCTCACCCTTGTACACCTTTTCCTAAAAATGGTACAATAAAATGCTATATTAAATCCATAACTTTTGTATTCATAATCTAAAGTATGTGGCTTTTTTAACATTAATAAAACTTAATTTTAACTGAATTTTTCTATTCCTCTGTTTCTCGTCTTAATGATAACAAATGAGAGAGGGAAAAAATTAATATTTTCATGTAATATATTTATTTTTATTTTATCATTTCATATGAAGTGCAGTTATTGCCAAATCTTAAAAAAAGATCACTTATTTACATGAATTTAAAAATATTTTTTTTTGATTGTATTCAATATAACTAATATCAAGAATACATAAATTAAAATTAATGTATTAAACTTGATATTATGTTTATCATTACATTTAAATTATAAAGAAAGCCAAACTGATAACCAATTGGTTTCTTATTTACATATTTCAGAGGGAAACTTACAAGTTTTCGTAGGTAGGTAAATTTCTTTGAGAGAAAGATTGTATGTGTCTTTTAATTGACAGTTGCTGCTGTTTAGAATATGGTGCGTAGTGAGATGATGGTTGGCATTTTAACAGCAACTTGCTTTTGTTTTAGTTGTAGAGACGAGAAACATGGAACAGAGTGAATGTTTACGTTTGTTGCGAGTTGATGATTTTGAGTTACATTAGATAATGATACTAAAAGGCAGATAGTATGCAAGCAATATTAATCAAATTAATCATGTTTTATTAACCATTATATTAAGGCTTTTTTTGGTTTGTTTTTATTTGCTTTATTTCCTGGATAATAAGTTTATTAATTATCTAGTAGAACCCCTCCCCCCTTTTTTATTCTAGAAAACTGTTAATGTATATGAAATATTAGTTAATATTCACTTTAAAAAAAAATAGAGTATTATGTATAATAATTATTTGCATGTGTAATCAAGCTTTTCTTAATGCAAGTTTAGTTCTTTAAAATAATATTCCACTTTACCATAGTATTACAAGGAAATACTCCTCCTAATACTATGACTTTACTAACCAATAATATGTGCAAAGGCATTCATAAGTACCATGAAGATTAAACTAAAAAACATGATTTTATTGTATAAAAACTTTATATAATGCTTATAAAGTTTTAAAACACTATTAATAAGTTGAGATAATATCAAATTTGTAAAGCATATTATATAGATAATAAAATTTTAGATATGAAAATAGAATGCATCTGATTATGCAGGTTAATGGAATGCATTGTTTGAATTAATTTTTAATTTTTGTTTTCATTAAAGAAACATTAATTTTAATTATTTTATTATTTCTATCATCAGCATGTTATAGATTTTTGAATAGATTCTTTGGATGTATTACTTTGTAGTTTGATTAATATGAGAATATTTTGAGCAAAGGATTTATTGCTCATACTTTTTTTTTTTTTTTTTTTTTTTTTTTAATATATTTCCTCCCCTTTGTTATTTGCTTGAATTTTTTTTTAATAACCCATCTGATGAACTGCATCTGTTTCATGCTCGACTTTGGTGATGTCCAGAAGTTTAAGTGTTAGCAGTGATGAAGAATTTGTAATTCCTGCTCAGGGAATGTGGCGGCACAGGTTTGGTTTTACCCCCCTCCCCCATTCCTTACTTTGTCATAACTTAATTGTTTCTCAGTCCATCCTGTTAAAGGAAATAAGGCTGTATTTACTGTTTTATAACTTACTGCTATTTATTAATGATTTGTCTTTATTTAAGAATTATATTAAAAAAATTATGAAAATTATATTAACACGTGTTCCCTGTTCTTTTTTGTTTGATTAAACTATTTAACAGCCTTAATAATCAAAATTTAGATTGATTCTTCTATTCATCACTAATATTTAAACAGTGCTTCATGTCTTTTTAATATGGGCTATTCACTAAGATTCTTAATATTATTATTTTGTATAAAATTAAGCACCATAATTATTAACAATGTAAAGATCTGTGTAATTTTTTTTAATTATTTACTATTAACGTTATGAATGTTTGTTAACCAATTTCTTCTTCGGTGTTGATGAGTTTATGATTTCCTAAAGATAGAGTTATGTCAATCCATTAATTTATTTTAAAATTGATGATATGCATGTACCATATATCATACTACTTTGCATTCCATAAACCTGCATGATAGATACTGTATAAATAATCTCAATGTATTTAAAGATTAAAAAAAAAAGAAAAGAAAACAATGTATTCAGTTATAAACTGTTTTGATGCATGAGTTGTATTTGAATTGAACTAATATAGGGTCTTGTATTGCAATTTGGAAATAACCAAAATTATAATAATATTTCTAATTCTATTTTTTATTAATAAAAATTATTAATTATTCTCTAAAGATAAATATTAGAGTATGGTATTTACATAAATATTTTATTTATGTTTTAGAATTCTTCTCTTCTAATTTGTTATGCAGAATGCAGATTAATGTTTAATTCTGAATTAAGATAGTAACAATGAAAACACTTTATAAACGAATAATTTGAGAGTTCTCAATGCACTAATTAATACTCATTTTTAAAACAAGGCTGCTCATTACTTTTTAATATGGTCGAAATTGCCTTAGCTTATAAAACACTCCAAGATTGACTTGGATGCTAGTATTGGTTGGTTAATATGGTAATTGGTTTTTCATTGCAATCTTAATACTGCTGAAATGGAAATGAAAATTTAACTGCTAATTTGTTTGCTTGTTTCCTTCACGCATGCTGGCCACCTCTAGCAAGTTAAAGTGGAAGACGTAAGTTAATTCCCCAGTTTTGTTTATCACGTTTGTCTCATACTTATTATTTTTATCTTATTGCTTATCTGAAAAATTATTTAACTATTAATTTTGTTTTGTTTTCCCTTATTTGTTCATTGTATTATATAAATATTTTTTTTATTTAATAAAATTTATTTTTTCAGTAGTTAGAATATATTGAATGAATGTTGTCAATGTTACATAGTAGTCAGGAGTTTGAAAAAAATAAAAGACAGATGTTTGTTGCAGTTAAGCTTATCAGTATGATTTATTTTATTGTTATGTTTGAAATGAATATGGATTGACCATTTACTTTAAACATAGTATTTTATTGACTTGCCTCCTGATTATTGTAGTGTTATTGTAATAAGTATATGAAATAGTTATGGAAGTTGTATTTGCATGAATACCACCGATTGCATTTACTGACTTGTTTAGTTCTGTTAGCTTTAGTATTTTTGAATTTATATTAAAATTATGTTTATCTGTCTTTTATTTTTCTCTAGTCATTTTTTTTTTTCATTATTTTATCATATATCAAGCTTCCATCTGACATGTAAAAAAGAAGTTAAATACTCATTTGATTAAAAATAATAATTTAAAGATGTTTACATTAAATATTCCATATGCTTGATACATTTTGGTGGAATTTAATTTCGTAAATTATGATTTAACATTGCGTTTTTAAAATGATAATTGAGAACTCTCATCTATGAAAATATATACAAGTCATATGTACTTTAATTTGGTTTTCATTTTAACCTTGTTCCAGTCAGCATTTCTTTCATTTGGCTCTTCATCAAATCTTTTTCATAAATGTTCAGTAGATATTTTATAAACTTATTCTATATAATAGCTCTAAAATGAATTTAGAAGAATTAATAGTGTTTTTAAAGAATGTGATTTTGCTTTATTATCAATTTTTTGTATGTTTGTTAAGAAAGTTGTCTTCTTAATGAGAATGCTCTGTATTACTCTCAATGAGCAGGAAGCTCTAAGAATACAGAAGGCTTGAATAACCTTGTCTTCACTAGGGTCCAGAAATAGAATCTCTTATTGGCAGTTTAAAGCTCTGCACTGGCAAGACATTTGCTTACTGCTTTCACTTGCTTTTGGAGCATGCTTGCTTTGGAAAAATTGAATATGCCTGAAATAAGGTTGGTGATTCTGCATAGAAGTTGATTGTCTTATTGGGGGGGAAAACAAAGAAAGAAAAAAAGAAAAGGAATATTTATATTATGACATTATTTTCTATGTAGCTTTTTAGGGGAAATTGACTCTAATGATTCTTCCTTAGCAAAAGCAGAGTGAAATTATTGCAATTTAATTTCATATTTAATATATATCTCGATTAAAAAAGAATTTTCATAATTTATTAGTGACTAGGACTGAAAATAGATTTGATTTTTTTTTTTTTTTTTGTTGGCAAGTATGTAATAAGCTAATGTATTTTAATTATACATATTAAATTTCACCAAATGGTTATCATGCTGGAAGAGAAGAAATGAATAAAGATGATTTGAAAAGAATGTTTTAAAATTTCCAATACATATGCTCAACAGAATTGTAAATTTAAGTATCAAGGCTTTTAAACCTGCAACGATTTTGGATTGCATTTGCTGCCATTATAATAAACGAGTCCTTTTATATCATTGTTTTTTTTATCTTAGATTACCATAATAATTTTTTTTTTTTTTTTTTAAATTTTAGATTCCTTGTGAGTTTTATGGTGGATGCTCGAGGAGGAGCCATGCGCGGTTGTCGCCATTCGGGTGTGCGTGTCATCATCCCGCCGCGAAAGGCGCCCATGCCAATGCGAATAACGTGTCGCTACCTGAAAAAGGAAAAGCTTGCCCACCCACCTCCTTTAATGGAGGGGGAAGCTTGTGCCAGCCGCATCCTTGAAATGGGTCCTACAGGAGCCAAATTTTTGGGGTAAGGAAAAAAAAAAGATTAAAAAAAAAAAAAAAAACGACTCTCGTATGATCTAAGTAAGGATTACATGGGGATAAGTCTAAAATAAATCACCAAGCATTATCTATAAAAATAGCCACAAATCAGTAAATGGCATTTAAGGGGAAAACTTTGATATAATACAGTACTATAATTCCACTGTGCATTACCAAAATTCAAAATTTAACCTAATCCATTTATCAGTTTTATTTAGAGAACATCTTTTAATAAATATCATGATGCTATATATTGTTTCGCATTTATAGGTTGCTCTGAAGCTGCTTCTATTTCTTTATGTTGGAAGTCCAAACATATAATAGCAGGAGTTGAATCTTCTTGTTAATATCCCATTAAATTTTTTTGTCATATGACTGATGGCAGCAGAGAAAATAACATCTGTCATTGTGTGTAATTGAATTCCTTCATCCAGGAAAAAATTGAATTTACTGACAGTCATCGATGCTTGTTGAAATTTTATAAAGGCATTTTTCTCTCATGGTAACTGTGAGACATTGTGTCACCTATTCTGTGCAGACTTCTGCGAGAATGGCATGCAGGCACTTATTCTTCAATAGTGAAAATGTATGGCCAATAATTATGACTATACAGAAAAATAGTGTTTTGTAACTGAGGCATTGCTCTATCAAGTAGTGAACTATGCTATTTGTATCTGTTCTAGTTTTCATGGAAATAAATAGGAGGCATTACTTTCAAAGCAACTTTCAAAGCATTATTTTAAAAATTTATAAATCCTTTTAACAGAAACATACATGTATATTACTCTTGAAGCTTTTCTATCTCTTTCTTTATTTAAATACATAATTATTCATAATTACATATTGCATATGAAAGGCATAAAAATATTTAAAACATGTGAATTAAATATTAAAATAAGCATTCATTTTGCAAAACTTTTTAGCCATTACTGCTTGTACCAAAAAAACTTTGCAGCAAATGCTGAAGAGAGTCCCCAATTGTAATAGGAAGAATAATAATTTTACATTAATAACTCATCAATAGATATTTATAACATCAAATTATATGCTCTATTGCATCCTTTTACACATAAACTACTTAGTCTTATTCCTTATACTGTACATGCACATATATGATGATCTATAAGTCATCCCAAAAATGCTTCATGAAGCTCAGATCAAAACACAGGGATGTTAGACCTATTTTCTACACCTGTATCCTCAAACCAGTATGTTACTGTCCAAGTATTATGGCATTGGACATTGTCCTACTTAACAAATTCAGATCTTCCTGGATATTGCTATAATGTTGTAAATATATAATTGTCAATGGTATAGTACAAATATCACCTGCATGGCCATTCAATTTAGCTGTTTAGGGGTCTCTGTTTTCCACAAGCTTGGTACTTTATACAGTCTGTCATTGTTTACCAGCTATTGAATAGATCAATGATCTGTGAACAGCTACATGACCATGGTAATTCTTATTATGGAGTATCCTTCTTATATTACTGCTATTGACTCATTTGCTTAAGTTGGTGTACATGTACTATTAAACTTCTTTTGCTCCATTTTGACTCACTGTTTTTGAAATATACAGGATGGGTTTAATTAAACTTTCCCTATTTAATTCATCCTGGACAAGAATCATTTTATTGTAAAGGGATCATACCAGCAAAGTGCAATTTTGCAGATTCATTATTTTACTTTCTTGATTCTTCTGTCAATAAAAAGGAGATTGAGGCTTTACAGTATACTTTGGAAATTAAAAGAAACCAAACCACAGTTAAGTGTGAAAGGTTTTATGACGTATTTTACAATATTTCTTCATCAAGTTAGGATACTTAACTGAAGATCTTGCTGCAATGACTACAATATATACTTTAAATTAAAAATCTGCTATCTGTCCATTAGAATAGTATTGGCATTGTTACTTTGGAATTGTATTTGCATTTATAAAGTCGCTTCCAAAAAGGGATGGGGGATAGCAAACCAATTCATAACCTTGTTCTTCTTTGTTGAACACATGTTTTATCATTCTGAATTATGAAAAAGTATGTTTAATGAATAAAATTCTTAAAAAATTTGCTATTATTTTGTATCAATTTTTCAATTACTCATTTTTAATCAATGCAATATCATGACCTCTATCTAAAGGATATAATTATTCTAGTAATAATAAATCTGAAATTAAAATTTTCTATTTTATATAGACCTGTTATAATAGAGGTACCACACTTTGCTTCGCTGCGTGGGAAGGAGCGTGAAATCACGATCCTGCGCAGTGATAATGGAGAGACGTGGCGGGAACACACTCTCGAAGCCTCTGAAGAAGCTGTTCAGGAAGTTTTAAATGAAAGCTTCGACGGGGAAGGTAAGTTATATGATTGATATATATAATTATTCATTTTAGCTCGCGGTGAGAGTTATAAATAGGAGGCACCTCTTCCTTAAATAAATGGTGTCACCTCAGACTAACACAAAAATCTGCACACTTAAATGGGGGTGACCCTGTTTTTCATATTTAAAATTCAATTTTTTGGCAAATATTAATTTTTTTTTACACCTTTTCCTTTTTAGAGTTGAGTGCCCTAGAAGATCTGAACACAAACCGCATTACGCGAATTTTGACTACAGATTTCCCACAGTATTTCGCCATCATCACGCGCATTCGGCAGGAAGTTCACACTATTGGTCCCGAAGGTGGCATGGTCAGTTCAACAGTTGTGCCTCAAGTTCAAGCAGTTTTCCCTGAAGGTGCATTGACAAAGAAGATCAAAGTAGGACTGCAGGTAAACTTCATCCGTCCACGCAAAGGTCACAATGGCAAATCTAAGAAAATATCAGTCAATATTCATACATTGACTAAATGTTCCAAAATTACGTTAATTTGGTAAATTATTTTATGCTTATTTTATTACACAGTTTATATCCTATGGTTAAATACTTAATGATTGAATTGCTAAAGATAAAGGAGAAATCGTGCATTAGATGATTGAAATGAAAATATTTCTTAGTTTTTAGTTGAAATATGCTAAAATGTAATTTCAAATTTATAATGCTTTCATAAACTGAAAAATATTTTGTGTATAATTTAATGGTTATTTTCTTTTCTTTAATACAACCAATTAGCTTGATAACATGAATATCGAGTTTCATGATTTAAAGTAGTTTGAGCAGGTATATTTCCTTAAAAATGGGTAAATATTGAAACTGTTTTTGACAAAATATTTTAAGATGTAAAATAAATATACATTTAGAAGCAATATGAAAAGAGGCAGTTATTAACATTTCATTTGATTAAAATACATTAACGTGTATTACTTCAAAAGCAGAGTGAAAATATATCATTCATTCATGCATTTACCACCTTATATCATACACAGAAACAGGAAGGTAGTTTTATGAATATGTAGTTGGTTAGAATTTGATCTTGTTAGAATGCAAATTGCCAGTGCTGTCATTATTCTTCTCTGAATTGTGCTTTAATCTTTTCTAAAGTGTTTCTATTAGGAATTTCCTTTGGTGTTTTTCCTTGATTCTTGAATTCATATTAATAAATTTTATATATTCTTAATTTTTTTTTCCTTTTTCATCCCATCCTCAGTGAATGCAGCAAAACTTATGCTTTGCAAATTCCTGACAGCAAGCTAGAGTTTCTATTACATATGCTGTTTCTTTAAATACTTTTCTCTTATTTTCATTCTCTATTATTCATAATGTGCATAATGATTCTTCAGAAAAGATTTCTTGTTTCCATATACTGTATATTGCATTAACTACGCTGGTAATATGTCATACCTTTAAGCAAATAATTTAAACAGTAAATCAATTAATAGATTATGACAAGAGGAGAAAGCAAACATCTTATCTAGTATGGATAAATACTTAAGGTGTTTACTTAAGGAAAGAGAGATACAGTTTCACTTTTCAACATATAATTTTATTTGGTCATGCATTTTTGTGGTCTTCAAAGAAAATTATTTACAGTACTTAAAAAATGTTTAGCTCAAGTGGTAGCAACTCTAAGAGCTCATCTTAATTTTAATTACAAAAGTTTGTATAATATTCTTTAAAATAATGCTCCTATTTCATGTTGCCATGACATATGGGATGAGGAAAAGACTGACACTACCAACATTAAAATGGTATTGTAGAAGATATTTTTACAGAAAAAAGACATGTATGATATATATAATTAAATAACAAATTCGTTTAATATTAAGGAGAATAGATTTCTACTATTAAATATTTAATATAATATTTACTTTTAAATTTAAATAATTAAAAAAATTAATATTCAATTAAATTGTCACTTCATTCTTAAACAGTGGAACCTTTAATAAAAAGTATAACAAAAATTTGGATACTTACATAAGAGAAGAAATACGGAACGACCTTCCACTTGTCTACAATGAACTTAATTCAACGTACATGTACATTTCAGAAGCTAAGCATCCTTCTTTTATTATGAGGCAATTATTCAGAAGTGAGTCTGGATAATTATCTCGTATTGAATGAAGAATGCTTGGCATTCGAAATGTTCATGTATGTTGAAAAAGCTTCAGTGTAGACAAGTGGAAGGTCATTCCCTATTTTCTTCTCTTAGTGGAACCTATGAATCACATGTGCAAAAAATAACCTTTGATGCACACTGAGATTACTATGTCAATCTGATGTTTACATTCTCTTAAGGTGGCAGTGAATTGAGGTCCCTCTCTTAAGGGAGAATAATAGGGTACATAAAATTGTGTATACCATTAGAATTTGATTGAATTCCAACAAGTAGTTTCCGAATTATGAGTCAACATCGTAACACGTGGTGGTTAGTACTCACATGTGAGCACGTGTTACGATGTTGAGTGTGTAACTCGGAAACTACTCATTGGAATTTGTTCAAATTTTAACAGTTTACACAATTTTAAGTACCCTATTATTTCTTCAAACTTCATTATCCTAGGTCTTATTAACTTGTTATTAACTTGTTGATCTTAGTGGTGGCATTTTTATGTCTGTTCATATCTCAGTTATCGTTCAAATTTGGACCCATGTTCATACGAACTTTTTTTGTTTAGAATCATCCATACAATACTCTTAAAGTTTGTGACAGGGTTTCAGACTCGCCCTGTATAACAGGACTAGGCCTATAAGCAAATTTATAATGGCAACTCCATATAACAAAGTTTTTGCCAGAAAAAATTTTTTTCATCAATTTTTTATCAATTTTATCAATTAGTATTTTATCAACCATCACCTCCAACCATGAATAAGTCTGCAGTTCTTATTTTCCAGAAAAAAAAACTTCATTATATGGAGTTGCCATTTTAAATTTGCTTATAGGCTTAGTCCTGTTATATAGAGGGAGCACTGTATTTGCCAATTTTTTACTTAGTCTGTTGATGATTGTGCTAAATTATTTTTATCTAATAAGATGGATGCTGTCTCCTTGGTCAATCTCTTTTTTTTTCTTTTTGTGATCTTTCTCTACCATTATAAGTTTTTATTTTTTGCCCACCTGGACTGTAGTTTTTTAATATATAGTGGTTTAACATAAAATTAAAAACAAAACAAAAATAAAAAATAACAATCTAGCTAACAACAATCTAGATTAGTTTCTGCACATGTGATTCATATGCTCCACTGTTTAATTTTGAAGTCACAATTTAATTATAGAATATTAAATTATTTAATTTGAAATGGAAATTCTATATTAAATATTTATGATGTAAAATACAGTTTTTTTAAACTTTCTAATCATGCATCTGACCATAAGAAATATACTAAAAACAAATACTTGTTGGTAATCTCATTCGTCATCAAGATCAACAATTTGGCAGCAAGTTTCAAGTGAGGATTATTTTCCACTTGTATATCTGTTTATTACAACTACTGTAGTACACACTTTATTTTTCTGGATTTTTTTTTTTTTTTTTTATTGAACAATAAGCATCTTTTCTATCAATTACATAGATTGAATATGCAATTTTGTTGTACTTTTCTTAGAGTGAGATATAAAGTATGCCTTATGTTTTCTTATTTTCTTAATCTTCATCATATAATTATTCTACATTAGAAGATTTGAGAATTACATACCGGTAGTAAGATTTTATCTCCTGTTCTTTGGTGAAGATGTTGGTGTTAGCTTTGTAAATGATAAAGCTATTGATAATACCAAGAATCACCAGAGTTAAAGAAAAAAGTTTGCATATTTATTTTGTAAGTGATAATGAAGATAATTCAGGAAATAATTTTAAGAAATTAAACCTCCACTATTCTTACACAAAAGCATTTTGGAGTATATATATGGCAAGCCAATGAACAAACACGCATGTACTTCTGTGTTAAATTTTGTTAAATCCTATAAAACAGATTAAATCAGCTGAAGCCATATATGTCTGATGGGCATCTGCATAAGTAACATGAACTTAATAAAAGAATCCCATAACATTGTAGGAGCCTGTTCAGTGGAATGGAGTTGTCTTTCTACTTGTAATTAAGATTTGTAAATGTCCAACCTTTGAAATTCTACATAATTCTGGTTTTAAATGAAAAATCAGATTTACAGAAGCTTTCTACATTTTATTTACAAATGGTTGTGCTAGTTATTGCTTTTATAGAGAATCATAAAATAATAATCAGTGTATACAGAATTTGCAAATATTAAATTATAATGCAGGGTCTGATATTTACTGCATGTTATAAAACTTGCTTTGAATTTGAATCAAAAGTTCTCAGTTTTATGCTTAAATTTTAAAATGCTTTTATGTAGTGTACAGTGCAAGTTTAAGACATAGCAATAAATATATTTACTTATTTTGTAAATTTGATTTACTGAATATAAAATTGTTTAGTTGTAGAGAGCCGTTTTTATAAATGGCTTAAAATTTGTCCTTCACTTCAACTATGGATATTTCATACATTTGTCAATAATTTCTGCATTAATACTTATAATTTAATGTTAATTTATTACAATGGCAGATAAATGGCAAAATGTATCAATTTCAGTAAAATGAAGATGAGTGGAAAATTATTAATATATATTTGTAATGCATCTGTACTCTTACTTTGCTCTGTAGCATTATTATATTTTAGATTTATTAATTTTTAAATTGTCACTGTTCCCTGTATTAAATTCACATTAGGATTATTATACTTAAATTTGCCTTGGCAATAAATTAATTTATTCCTCACTTAATCTAATTAAATTTAAGAGCTACATTATTTATGTTTATTATTTTATATTAATTCATGAAGAATCATATTAAAAATCTTTCTCTTTGATGATGTTTATCACTTCAAATCTTTCATATATGTGCTTTAAATATTCTTGTTATATAGTAATTTAACTTTTTCTAAGGTTGTTTTTATAAAAAAAAATTATATTAGACTGATATTACTTTTTAGAAATAAATATTTTCTAAATGAAGTATAAATAATTGAAATTTTTAAATTAATACAAATATAATCCTTAAATATTATCATTTAGGAATTTAAGGAGAAAAATTAAGATTCAAGAATAAGGTTTCTGTACAGCTATAAATAAAACAAGTTAATTGAATTATTATAAGGATCCAAAAAGTTGCAGTTTGGCTCCATTGTATTTAGAAATTGAG
The DNA here is from genome assembly GCA_023313115.1 of Rhysida immarginata. NCBI lineage: Eukaryota > Metazoa > Arthropoda > Chilopoda > Scolopendromorpha > Scolopendridae > Rhysida > Rhysida immarginata. The sequence continues at coordinate 80,846 of JAHWFO010031202.1, read as the reverse complement.
AGTACTTTGATTTTCAGCAGATATTTTACTGATAATTTTCAAAAATTGAAAAAAATTCCAGTTTTTAAAATTTATATAAAGCAAAATTTTTTGAGAATTTATTCCAGAACTCCAAAACTAATGTAATATTCTGCTATAGTACTTAAGAATGAATATAATGAAAGTTTTTAATTTCTCAAACAATTCAAATGTTGCATCCATTAGCTACAAATAGTAGTTAATTAAACATGTTATCTAGCTATAAAATAAAAATCCCAGATAGTGTGGGCAACAAAACAAATCTGTACATTAGAACTCACTCTTGGATGCTTGACTACAGCACGTCTAAAAATCTAGCTCCATCTATATTATCTAACTGTTCCTTAAATATTTATCGTCTGCACAATATTTATTTTAGACATATATTGTAATGTTGCTAATGTTAAATTACCTTGTCTAAATGGTCATTTTATTAATGTTTGATTATTGGGCATTCATTACACAGACTTTTATTTTCTTTTTCTTTTAATATAAGATGCAATTTCAAAAGCTGGTTTGAGCCTATTTAGAAGGCAATTTTCATTTATTGATTGGCAGAATATATAAAAAAATCTAACTTTAAATAAATTTTGAAATTCTATTTCAAGTTCTAAAAATTTTTTTTATAAATTACTATAAAAATTGTTCATTTACAACGAAGATTTGAATATATTATTTTTATACATGCTTGATCATTCTCGTAACTCGTATCTTAGAAGGATTAACTCCAGATTTGTTTTTATTTTCTTAAAGAGTATATATATTTATTAAGTTTATATTTATAACGTTTTTGATGTTTAAAAAATGATATTTTGCCTTGTAGGAAAGAAGATTTCTTAGTATACAAATAATTTTTTGAAGGAGGGAATTATTTTATTTTTCTTATTTCATAATTATCAAAAAATTTATTTCAAATTCAGACATTCACTTTCAAATTTATGCAAATAAATTTTGGATAAACAGATAAAAAAAAAGCAATCAAAATTTTTCCCATCTTGAATCCTATTTTGAATGTGTCCCATGTTAATTTTATTAATGGCTGATGATATACATGTATATTAATTTTAAGAATTCAGTATTCATCACCCTATCTGCCTAAGTTACTACTCTTATTTAAATTGAAAATTAAATTCCTACTCTGCGAAAAATTTCAAACGGAAACACACGCACGCATACATTCACATTTATACATGAGGAATAATTTTATATAGTGCTTTTTAATACATTATTAACAGTGCCTGTGTCATAGCAAATAAAAGGAGCTGTCTGCTGAATATAAGTGACTCAATCTGAAGCAATCACAAATTTATCTTACTGGTTTTGTTTTTTTTTGATTTTTTTTTTATGTTAATAGCTGAATAAATTTTAGCAGTTTCAAAGGTTCTTGTCAAAGGTTTTCAGTTCTCTTACAAATGAACAAATATTGCTTTAGAATAGATCATCTAATTACTTAAATTTATATTATTTTATTATTATTATTATTATTATTATTATTATTATTATTATTATTATTATTCTCTTTTATATATAGTAGAAGCTCAGTAAATCAAATATCAAGGAAAGAGCAAAATGCTTCAAATTATCAAGATTAAGTAAAATAAAATTCAAATTATCGAGGTTCGCTTTCAATTGCAAAAAGGACAGAAAACCTCTGTCAACAATCAGTCACTGCAGTGTATATTTATTCTTGCACTTATTTAATTTATAGTGCAAATTATTTAGCATGACAATTATTCGACCAATGCTTGTAAAGCCAATTGGAACTGCTCATGAAAACATCTAATAGAGAAAAGATAAACTGGCATCAGTTCGATATGACAAAATTTGATGTGTGGGGAAATTTATTTGTGTTAACTTCGATTTTTTTTTTCTTTTAAAGTTCATTGTAATCCAATAAGTCCATCCAGAGCCTGTATGGCCTGAGGCCGGCAAGTTGGGTCTCTGGATGGACCTGGATTAACGACTGCTGTATGATGGTCACAGCAGCTGGGGGGGGTAAGGAACCTGAGTCACTGATGAGTCGCCCATCCAGTGACTAGCCGTGCCTGATGTTGCTTAACTTCATTTAAGTTGTGTTTCAGTGAAAGCCCACCAGGCCACGGCCTCCCCCGATTTATAGAGACTAATTTTCCTCCAAAAAATTTGATTTGTGGAGGTTCTATTACTTTGAATTATAGAGGTTTTAGCCCAAGAGCAAAACATCGAATTAGGGAGGAAATCGATTTATTAAGGTTCTACTGAATATAAGCAAATCTCATATAAGAAAACATACTAGAAGAATTACCATAAAACAAGAATTGAAAAGATTAGTTTAAAATATAATTAATTACTACAGATTAATTATTTTTCTGTAATTTAATGAAAAAAAAATGCAGATTTTAAAATGTAAATTCTTGACTCCCCCCCCCCCCCTCTCTTAAATTGTATCATTCTATAAGAATGTCCTACAAATAAATTGTTTTGGGGTTTCTCAGACCATTCTAGTCAATATATATTTACGTAACTTAATTATTTTGCAATCAAAACAACACAAGGCATTTCACTATAAAAATGAAATCCAATAATAGAAGTGTTTTCACTCTAATTTAGATAGTATTACCATTACCATTTGTATCGAGTCTGTGATTTAATTACGGTAATTAAGGAAAATTCTATATTACGTGTAACCTGAATTTAGGGTCCATTCACTTGACACATATCATATTTTTTAATCTTTTAATCTTAGTTGTCTGCCCCTTATAAATACTCCTATTTTGCTGCAAATTATAGCAATCAGCATTTTGTAATTATAATTATTGATAGTATTTTTTGAGTGATTTGTCTATATTATATATAAGTAAATCCCATATCTATGATGTTATTACATGTTTAGATTATTATACAATATGTATATTTCCTAAATGTAAAAAAAAAAAAAAAAAAAAAAAAAAATTCTATATATATTAAAATTCTAATTAATAAATATTTAATTTTGAATTATATGCTTTATTTTATATTTCAATCATATTTAAGCTATTTCATTCAATTTATATGTAACGCTATAAATTTTTATATATGTGGTAATTAGTCTTTAATAGTTTTTCAGTAACCGTTGGAAGAAAAATTTTATTTCAAAAATTAAATTAAACTTTTTGTTAGGAAGCTTTATTTTTTTCCTTATATAGAATTGAAATGTATGGATATGCTTGTGTATTAAAGCAAATATGTATGGAAAATAGTATGAACAACATTTTCCTCTGTGGCAATGAAATACTTTAAATTTCTAAGGCAAAATGAAATTTATTTCTTCAAAGCTAATCCTTGATTATTAATTCAATTACTAGTTAAATATGCTTGTTATTTTACTGGTTAAATGATTTAAACCTCTTATGGCATTCTATAAAAAATTCAATGTTGTTCACACAAGTTGTTTTAATTCTTGAATATAGATTTCAACCATCAAGTGGTCATCTTTCAGCAAGAAATTAAAGATGAAAAGTGACCACTTGGTGGTTGAACTGTACAAGTAAAATTAAATTTTATGGGCAGGAGGTTTTGTTTTTTTTATTAATTATTTATTCACAGTTTATTTTACTCTATATGTCTTTTATGGCATGTTTCATCATAGACTTGAATGATTTTATTTATTTATTTATTTTTTTTTTTACATTTTGGAAATTATGCTGCTTATAATCTAATTTTTATCCCATTATTTATTAAGGTTTTTGAATATTTTAAATTTTATAATTAGATCTTAAATAATTAAATTCTTATTTTGAAGGTTTTTTTCAACATTTTAATTGTGACTTTGTAAATAAAATAATATCTTAATTAATAATGATGATATTTTGATTTTGAAATAAATTGAACATGGACTAATATTGCAGGAAGAGATATATTAATATAATTCTCTAATAATTTAGATCATTTGTCATCTCATCCTTTCATTTTGTATTCTTAAAATAAATTTTGTAAATATTTTATTTCTTAACAAAATTATAATTTTCTTAATTTAAAATTTCAAAACTGCCAGTCTTATTTAGATTGTTGTATGTCATTAATTTCTTTCAAAAGAGCTTTATACTCTTTTATAATTCTTCATTTACAAATCCTTCTGTTCTCTATTCCATGCATTTTCATCTACTCCATCAAAAATTTATTTATTCATTACTCTATATAATACAGATTTGTATATTCTATTCTCAAGATCAATGTAATGCTTATTACAATTTCCTTAATCTTAACCTGTATATTTCCTGATATAATTCTACCTATTATTATTATTGTATTAATTGTACCTATAAATATAATGTAGCTTTTTGCTCATCTAGTAAAATGTTCGTACTTTTTGTTTTCATTTTCTAACAGTTTAAATTTTTTTTATTTATCCTTTGCCTACAAAACATTTCTCTTAACATTTTTTACACACATAAAAGTAATTGTTACTATATTTTAATGTACAAAGAATTTTTATATTATTCTATTTAATTTATTCATTTGTAATAATTTGCTATTTTAAATGCATTTATATGCAGAGTTGAAAGTGTGATAAAATACTTTTTAAAAAATGTAATTATTATTAGAAGATAATAAAGTTCAGAATCTTTGTTGTGTACTTTTTTAATTATGCGCATTTTTAGATCCTGTTAGTATACATTTATAAGATATTGATTTATCATCATATATTTTACAGATTACTTCCATAGTGCTTTTCATTATAAATTTTTAATTAAACTGAATAACTTCAATGCCTTTAAAAGTTATATATAAATTAAAATTTTAAAAAGATAACTTTCTTAATATGTAATAGAATTATAATAATGCATTTTGTTTAGTTTTGGATTTTATAAGAGAGCTCTTATTATGATTTTTTTTTAGGCTCAACCAATTCCTGCTGAGTTGGTAGCCAAAATGCTTGGCAATCGAGTGGCAGTGAGTCCTGTTGTTACAGTAGAACCCCGTCGTCGCAAATTTCATAAACCTATCACATTAACAATTCCTGTTCCTCAAGCTGCTGCCAGAGGAATGATTAACCAATACAGTGGTGAAACCCCTACGCTGAGGTTATTGTGCAGCATAACAGGTAGTACCAAGTCAGGTTTGTCCGCATCTGTCCACGTTTTTTTTCCCTTTTTTTAAGTTTTACCAGTGTTCCTAGTATTGATCTCTCTCTCTCTCTCTCTCTCTCTTTCTTTCTCTTTTTATGTTTTTTTTTTTTTAAATATTTTTTTATGTTTTTCATATTATGAACCTAAGATTATAGAGAACAGTTTTGTATAGACATTATTTAGCTTTTTTAAATTTTATTCTGTTTTGTTCAAGCAGTTGATATATATCTCTTTTTGTTGACACTTTATGCATTCAGAATTTATGAACTCACATTATTGCTTGAAACTTTATTGTTCTGTTTTCATTATTTTGTTATTAATTAGCATTGTTGTTAATATATTTATGATAATATGATAGTATGCAGTTGAAATTAATAAATGCATTATCTCTCTTTGCATCTTATTACCATTTGTCTGCAACTTTTATAAGATTAAATTTTTTTGTAATTTTATCAGATAAAGAATTTCCTTTCAATGTTCTGCTCTGCATGAAATGCTTTTATGTTAATTGAAGGTTTTATCATTAATGTTTAATGTAACTGTAAAGTTTATACATTAAATTATAGCTGAAGATTTCAATTAATATTGATTACTGTTATGATATTTGCTTACTTTAAACTGATAGTAAAAGAAATTCTAATGATCTCTAAAAGTATTTCACTAATAATAAAATTAGCTGCATAGATCTGTTAGGCCAGTTTAATAACTTGATTTATCTCTTGCAATAGGGATTAATGCATGAATTGACCAGGAAAAGACTTTAAAATGAAAGAAGTCGCTATTCATATTTTCATAAGAACCCTGGGAACACTAAGATAATGACCAAATTGGTTATTTTAAAAACTACTGTCTTCTAAAAATTGGCCAGATAGCAGTGAATATAGTGTTTTAAATGACATAAAAGTCACAACTGAATTACCCTTTTTACTACAGGCAAATATTGCTCTGTGATCCTAAATGGCATTCACATTTCATAAAGCTTAGTACGTGTAATTATAACGAGACATCATTGTGGGTCGAATATTAAAAAGTTAACCGAATGAGCTCATAGTTATGGTGCAGGAAACTGCATAGTTAAATATTTTCAGGAATGGCAACTTTTTTATTTCAGAGTAATAAATCAACTTTTTGGTAGATGCTTGAAATGAACTGAAGAGTACCTCGGCTTGTGGACAATTTAAAGATAATAGAACTACAGTGTGGAATTTCCTTTTCTTTGTCATTTGTAGTGATAACTGTTAATCCCAACTAAATACTGGATCATGTATTGTTTATGTAGCATTGATTCTTGTAAACAGAGAATGTGTTTTGCCACCATTCATTCTTTAACAAATCATCTAAAACAGTGGTCGGCAACCTTTTGGACCCACAGACCACTAAACTCAAAATTGTGAATCCCACAGAACACTTAACTCAAAAATTCTGAATCCCACTGACCACTAAACTCAAAAAATTATGAATGCCACGGACCACTAAACTCAAAATTTTGAAACCTGTGGACCACTAATCAATTATCAATGATTCTTTATCAGTGATATGAAGACAAATCAGAATACATGTATAATGAAACAGTGCAATAAACATAAAATCCAAATAATATCCAAATTTCTCCATGGGCCACCAAAATTTTCTCATGGACTGCAGGTTGCCGACTGCCGATCTAAAAGATATACAATGAGTTGAGATTGAAGCAGTCCAGGTATACACAGCCCATTTTGTCATATCATGGACTAATTATAAGGGAAATTTCTTTTTGAATATTGAATTAGTCATTTCTTAATTCAATATTCCTATATTTTGTGGGAGAAGGCCTTAGAATCACTTCATGATGTGATGAATGGACTGTGGATATCTACACTGAACCAATCTTAAAATCATTATATGTCTTTTAGATGATCTGCCACATCAAATACAGAGTAGAGCAGAATATTCCAAAATAACCTGTAGAATATCTGATAATTTTGAAGGCAGAGTGAAAATCTTTTGGTATACCAACAATTAATAGCTGGCAGAATACAAATTATACCAAAAGTGTATGGCTTTTTATTAGGCAGGTGGCTATTTGAGTTTTTGGACCAGAAATGAACAATTGTATAATATTCATTGTACATATTTACTTCCGTGCAACCATCCAGTTTTGTATATTGGAATCGTTAGCGTTTGTTTGCTTATTTGTTTTTCTAGCTTATGCAAAAAAATAAAATAATAATAATAATAATAAAGAAAGAAATAAAATAAATAAATAATTTATCACTCAAAAGTAAATATCAGGTTGTTGCATATCAAATGTCTGATTTGCAGCGGTCATCTTTAATGGCACTCTAGAAAGGACATCTTCACACGTGCTATTCGAAATAACCCCCATTGCAATCCAAACATTGTTGCCAACGATTTGGCAGCTTCTCGAGCCCTCTCCGATAGAATCCATGGTCACGAGACTCAATAAACTCCTGGAATGCATTTTCGACTTGGGTTAGAAATGTTTTCCTCCAGAGAAAATTGTCCAGGCTCTGGAAAACATGGTAGTCGGTAGAGGAGAGGTCCGGAGAGTATGGGGTGTATGGAAGCACCTCGTAGCCCAGAGCCTGTAGCGCCTGCACGGTCGTTCGTGCAAAGTGCGGATGCGCATTGTCATGCAGCAGAAGGACACCTTTGTGATGCACAAGTGCAGGTTGTTGCTCACACAATTTTGTGTGCATGCGATGCAGTTCACAACAGTAGGTCGCAGTGGTGATCGTCTCCCCCTGCTGCAGGAAGCTGTAATGCACTACACCATGGATGTTCTACCAAACTGTAACCATGAGCTTCCTGGGGTGCAACGGGGGTTTAGGGAACTGTCGTGGGGGTTCATCAGCATCCAGCCACTGTGCTGACTGCTTCCTGTTGTCGTATAGGAGCCACTTCTCATTGCAGGTGACAGTGCGATCAAGAATCCCCACTTCTTCACGGCGCAAAAACAATTCTGTGCACACCTCCAACCTCTTTTTGGTTTTCCGTAAGTTCATGTGGGAGCCATTTGTCCTGCTTTTTCACCTTGTTGATGGTCCTAAGGTGCCTACTGACAGTCAATGCTGATACAGCATGATCCCCTGCAAGGACCCGAACAGTTTTTGATGGGTCCTCTTCCACAGATCGCTTCAGATCTGCATCATTGAACACGTTGGGCAGTCTGCCGTGTGGCTCATTTGCCAGGTGTGTCCCCCCCCCCCCCCCTCGGAACCAACGTTGGACAGTACGTTTGTGTATGGTGCCTACACCGAATACCTTATTGATGTTTCGAGAAGTGTTAGATGCAGTGTGATTCAACCTGAACTCATAATGCATTATCACACGTAATTTGTATGAAGTCATGACTATCTTCGCTTGGGTTCAAACTCTATTAAATATCATCGCAGACATGCAAATTTCAAGCAGCTGGTCACTGATAGGTTTATCTCTGGAAATGTACCACTTTGTTATGGGTACTTGCTACTAAACGTAGAAACCGTGTTGAAGCGTGGAACCCATCCTGAAATCCGACATTTGATATGCAACAACCTGATAATACATATATAAGATATTTTAAAACCATCAGTAGAACTGCTCCTGCCCAACATTAGCTAAAAGCATGCTTCCTATCCTGATACATAAGTGATCCATATATGAATAAACTAAAAAATGAATAATGAGAGAATAGGTCTTGAGTTAAATTCAAATCCAATTACTCATACTTTTAAATTAATTTTAAAGACCGGTTTGTACCCGGATTCATGGAAGAAAGTCTATTGTGTCCCTATTCCTAAATGTGCTCGCCCTAAGGAAACTTCAGACTTTAGACCTATTTCTTTAATTTGTTTCCTTGCAAAAGTTTTCGAGTTGTTACTTGCCAATTATATTTATTCCTATCTCTCACCTGTTCTTCCTGGGTGGCAATTTGGATTCACTAAACGTAAATCCACAATCTTAAATGTGGGCATTACCGTATCAACGATTGCAGAAACTTTGGATAACAAACAGCAAATAGATCTAGTTTTCTTTGATTTTAGTAAGGCTTTTGACAGTGTTTCGCATAATCGTCTATTACAGAAGTTGCCTTATCTAGGTTTTGCCCTTCCACTGTTAAATGTAATTTGTAGTATGCTAGATAGAAGGTCAATTAAGATAAAATATAAGGACAAATTTTCCTCTGAAAAAAAAAATCTCCAGTGGCATTCCTCAAGGTTCCTCACTGGCTCCTTTATTTTTTATTATTTATCTTTTGGATCTTGATTATTACCTAAACTTAGAGTACGTTACCTTACTAGCATATGCTGATGACATTAAAATATCCTGTCGTATCAACAATCTCACCGATTGTAAGATCCTTCAGGAAGAAATTGATAAGATGTTGATGTGGTCTGTGCACAACAGCATGAAGTTAAATGCAGCAAAGACACTTGTACTCTCTTGCTATAGATTGAGTTCTCCGTTTTTATACAATTATAAAATCAATTCTATAGATATTTCTAGAGTGCAGGAGGTGATTGGTATTTCTGTTCTTCTTGGTATTTCATACTCTTTCAGGTGCTCTTTTAAAAAACATAAACGTACTCTTACTCTCTGGCTCTCACATATGCGGGACATTGTCAGAAGACTGAGCAAAATTTTACCTTCCTTTACTTTTTTAACACTGTTTTTAACTCAGTTATCTTGAGTAAATTGACATACGGTCTGGAGCTATGGTTCACTGATATGGACAACCTCTCGTTAAGACTTGAACTTAAAATTTTATCTATACGAGGGGTAGTCATAAAGTTTTGATTATCATCTCGAAAAAATAAAGTTACGTAATTAATTTTTTGTTTGTATGTGAGTATATATCAGCAGTCCTAGTACATAGTGAAATCCCCACGCCACAGTACCATAGAATGCCGCTAGAGGGACCAAATCAAAATGGTGCAGCCCATTGATAAAATGGAGTATCGTGCAGTGATTCATTTTCTGCATTTGAAAGGGGAACAAGTCTGCAACAATCCATGCTGATTTGGTGGAACTCTACAGCAACACTGTACCATCATATGACACAGTGGTTAGGTGGTGCAGATACTTCCAGTGTGGACAAACAAGACTGAATGACAAACAACAAAGTGGCAGACCATCTTCCATGAAGAACTGGGAATCGCAATTGAAGTGGAGGCTCTAGCGCTCAAAAACCGGCGTATCACAATCGAGACGATAGCGGAAAAAAGTGAAAATCAGTCATGGGTCAGTTTTCAACATCTTGCTGCTGTCCAAGGGGACCCTTTTGCTCCACGATAACGCCCCAGCTCATTCTGCACAGGACACACTCACACATGCTGCTTCTTTGGGCTATCAAATTTTGCCTCACCCCCTGTATTCTCCTGACATGGCTCCCAATGACTTCTTCCTCTTTCCTCGGATGAAGAAACCATTGCGTGGCAGGCATTTCCAGAATGACGACGAGGTGATTTTCGAGGTGGAACGTTTCCTGAACAGCCAAATTGCAGACTTCTACAACCAAGATCCCCGCCAAATCATTCACGGTAGGGAAAAATGTGTCGAATTGAAGGGTGAATAATTGAAGGGTGAATATGTAGAGAAGGACTAACACCATCACCAAGTATTATGGTCACAGCTTGATTTTTTCAAAGTGATAATTAAAACTTTATGACTGCTCCTCGTAATTAATATTATTAATTCATTATCGCCTGCTTCCTCATCTAATATTCCGATTTCTTTCTCTTTAAGACTTAAAGCTGAAACTGTCATTCAGCGATTTTTAACTAATATTCTCAGTGGTAACCTCGAGGCTCCATTTTTTCTGGGGAGCATTGGTCTTTCTACTGCTCTAGCATTGCTAATCGTTCTGGTTTATCACCGTCTAACAGATTTTATAGATCAAATTTGAAATTCTGTGACTTAAGAGCGAAAATGGCTTTATGTTTTAATAGAAGTAATAAATCTGTAAGTTTCTTTTAGTCGACTTAGTTTATCTTCTTTTCTTTCTCTTTTTTGTCTCTTCATTAACCCCGATTTTGGGCAATTTCTGCCCGTGGGGGTCAACCTTTGGTGCTGTACCATTTTCTGTAATAGCCATGGTTCCTCTACCTGGTTGATACATTATTATTATTATTATTATTATTATTATTATTATTATTATTATTATTATTATTATTATTATTATTATTATTATAAAATTTAAAAATATTTAGGAAAATAAAAATTACCAGTATATATTTTTGATAACCAGTAAATCACTACTTACATGAGATTTGCTATTAAGCTTGTGTCATTGGAATGAACAGTACTGTTGCATTTATTATAAAAATAAGCTTAACTTCCAGCAGGGTTTGATTCTTAATTTCCAACAGGGATACAATAGCTCATATCCGTGATATATTATGTTCCATTATTTTTAAACACGCAGGGAGCTTTTATGTACTGCTACATATAATAGATCATGTGAAAATATGAACTTTTATGCTTTTAAGTGTGACTTTGCTACATTAGAATTTAACCAAAATAATGAACAACTTCATGTAGTATGAAATTTGATTTAATACGAATTATAAAATGGTACGAGGGAATCTTAATATGAGCTAAAATTCAATTACTAAAAAAGTAAGCAGTAAAATCACCAAATTGTTAACAACAATTTCAGATCCTGCTAATAAGGTAGCATTTGTGCAACTTGTCTGCACATTTGATATAGCTTATATTCCTTTACAGTTGTCAGCTATTGAAAGGAAAATCATTGCAAATACATGTAATGTATTTCTCTGAATTATTTGCCTAAACTTCTTATTAAATATGTTGCTAAACATGATTTTCATAATAATAATTTTAGTAATAAATATGTTAGCAAGCTGACTTCATATTTTAATCTATTAATGATGACTGCATCTTTTTTTTAAATTAAGATTACCAAAATTTGATATACTAAAGAGGACATGCATGATATAATCAATGGTGATAGCATTTAAAATAAAGTAAGAATTGCTTTCAAAATAGTTTTGGAATGGTTGAACCCCTGATATAGAATAAAACAGTGGTAATGTTTTTTCACATATGTAAAATTGTTTACATTTTACATCTTTATTTCTACAAGCCAATGTAATATATTGCTTTATTTATTTCATATATGTTTTCATTTTTCTTTGCTATTAAATTATAAAAACAAATGGATAAAATAACCTACATTTTATAACCTTTAGCACTTACTTAATTGGGATATAACCATTTTATCAGACTTTGCATTAGAACAATTTAGAATATGATGAATTTACTTAATATGATGGCTTTATAACTTTATTATTATTGATTATGATCTGCCTCGTGTCTTAAGAAATACATTCAAAAAAATTTCTAAGTGAAAATTACATGTTGGTCCTCGCTTAAAATCGCAAATAAGCTGAATCTTAATTTCAAAGAATTATTATATAAAGCCATAACTGTTAATTGTGTTATTTCTTTTTCTTTTGTTTAAGTCTTTCTGTTGTAGCTATTTTAGTAGCTATCATCCAGCAACCTAATAATTTTTATTATTTTGTTACGAACTCTTACTCTGAAATGTTGGATTACATCATTTCTGTTGATTTTAAGTTCACATTGCTATGTTTTGAAATTTCATTAAAAATGCTTAAGATGGAAATAAGAAAGATCTAATTCTAAAAGGCAAAAAGCCATTATCATTAAAAAAATTACTAACATAATCTCCATTCATATTCACATCTTCTGCCTTTCCCTCACATTTAAGTAATGTTTTACATACTTAAATAAATTAATTTCATCTCTTTCCTTGCTTAAACAATTCATTTTGTTGTTTCATAAAGCTTTAGATTTTCCTTTCCTATATACATGAAAAGAAAAAAAATCTATAAATAATTTAAATTCTAACTTTTCATAGTGTAAACTTCACAGTTAACATTATTGATTGTATGCATGTTTTTCATCATTGTTTAATATTGGTTTATGGTTCTATATTAGAATAATTTAATCATCTCTCTCAAAAAATTTTTATGATGTTTTAATATTATTTTCGGTATACTTTTCCATAGTTCTCCTTATTTTTCTTCTTTTAATCATAAATTGACTTTTATTTTTTAATGGTAAATTCTTATAATAAAGAAAGAATTTGGCATTTTAAAATAAATATTGACTAATGTAAATAAAATTATTTATCTAAAATTTTATTATTATTGGCAGAATTTTGAATTATTAAGATTTAATTCTCTTATTCCTAGAATTGGTTATTAATTATTATGTGGAAATTACATACAAAATTCAGTATAATGAGTAATTCATGGTTAAATTTTCTGAAATTATTATTATTTTTTGCATTAATATCTTAATATAGAGGTTACATTTTAATATTTTAAAACGTAATTAAACGTAATTAAATTATGAGGAAAAGTAAAAACAAATTGAAGCTTGTTTTATTTCTTTGAAACTATTTACTGTACAACATTTTGGTTGTGTTCTCTTTCTAAGTATACTCCCATAAATTGAATGCATTTCCCCATGTTTTCTCTAGTCTTTAACCTGTTCTGTGGGTCGTTCTTTATAATATACTTTAAAATCATCTGTGATTCCTTTACAAACATAATGCTATTCTATTCTGATAAATTTATGATAGATTTATGCTTCATCATGCCAGTGGATAAGCTTTTACAGTATTTGATTTCACACGAACAACTGTGCATAAATGTATATTTGATTAGAAATGAGTTGTAGAGAGACAAGAAGAGTCTGTTTTATCAGAGACTTGCATGGTGGCTCATTTTAACCAATCCAGTGGAATTTCTTGAGAGGTACAAATTGGGGAAAATAATGTCTTATGATTTCAAGGGAGCCATCCAACCCTGTTAAAATTAGACTGCCCCTGCCCCTTCCTGGGAATCCTGTCTAAGAAAACTTAAGACTTTGAAATCTTAAATGGAATCCCCATTTTTTTTTAATTGCATATTCAGATTCTTTATCAAAATTAGGTAAGGTTAGGTTATCTGGAACATTTTGATTCGTATTTTTTTTTGGACATTTTTTTCTGATTTGTTTTTCTCAAGAAATTATACTGGATAGATTAAAATGTTGAGAAACTTATTGCTGTGTAAGAAAGGTTGAGAAAATCATTGCTGTAATTAAAAAAAAACAAACCCTATAGTCTATTCCTAATCTAAACCCCATGATCATGAAATTATCTCCGAAATTCTTATTTCTGTTTCTAAAATCTTTTCTACCTTGAAACTGCTTATCCTATTTAGTATTTTTCCAATTATAAATTGAGAATTTTCAGAATTAGCCAATTAAGAGCATCTTGACATATTTAAATTTTTTTAATTCCAACTCAAAATATACGAAATAATGAAAAATGAATGTAAATTCTGATGGGGATAGGCATCCCTTTTGTTTGAGGTAGTAATCTAGTTGGTTGGCAGGTCTGTGTAGCTCAGTAAAACATCATCATCATCAAAACACACAAACAATAGAGCATGGAAGTATTTATGATGACTTCTTTATATAAAAGCTGCAGAACATATACTAAGAGCAGTATGGAAAATGATTTCGACATGAAAAGTTTATTAGAAGGCTTTGAAGAGGAATGTTTGAACCACTTTGATGTGAATCACTATAAGGCGGAACATGCAGATAACCATGTGGTTTCGAATCTGCAGATATCATAGCTACCAATCGCCAAGCCCAATTGGTAGAAGCATCGAGTGTGGTACTCGTATTTCTTGGTTTGAATCCAGGTCACAGAATTTTTCCTTCCATTTTTTCAACTAATATCATTACCTATGCTTAGAGAATTATCTCAGTACTTATTTATTATTTCTTATGTGTGTTCATCAACTTTTTGATGGTTGGGTAGGAGAAAATCCCAATCTGCCGCTGTCCCTGAAAATTATTTAAAAAAATTCTTCCAATTGCATCATTACAAGAATAATAAAATAATGCCCAGTAAAATATTGTAAATTTAAATTTTGCAAACTTTAATTTAGAGGCCAAATCTCTTTCTTGTCAAATTTTCTCTTAATTATTTCTATTTATTAATTAATTTTAAGAAAAAAAGAATTACTTTTGAGCTTATTAAATGCAATTTATTAATCGGGATATACAATTATCTCAAATGGAACTTACTTTTTTGATAACCCTAATGTAAAGCATAATATATTATTTTGGGGTATAGAAAAAAGATGTGTGTGCTAAAGTTAAATGTATAATTAACTCTCTTATATATCAAAGTTATCTGGGTATAGAAAAAGGATATTTTACCTCTTGAATTAAATTAGAATTTTCTCTTAAATTTTTGCTCTGTAAGTGAGAGAAAGGAAGAGAGGCAGATAGAAGCAATCTGGTCTGACCTCCTACTATAAAACATAGGATTGCCAGCCAGTGGGTAAATGCATAAGCAGCATTTTTTGCTTTAGTAAAGGAGGGTGGTTTTTTTTTTCATTGTTTTTTTTAATAATGAAATGTAAAATTAAAAATTTCAATTAATTCATTCTATATTTTAAGAAATATTGATATTTGGAGGGAGGGTAGTTTTTGCTTTGAGCTGTCCTTTAAACAGTAGTTGAATAGTACATGTAGCTTGAATATCTGCTTAAACTGTACTTGGTTTACTTATCTTTTTCAATAAATATAGTAGTCTCTCCAAAATCTTAAAATTCCATGATTAAAAAAAATCCCATAGGGTGGTTATTGCTTATAGAGAAAGAAAATGATGAATAATAATAGTTTTATCCAATGTTGTATAGCATGTATATCTAGCTTTACTGTATATAGTTTTTCTTGAACAAACAGACTTGTAGGCGAGTCAGAGGCTGCCATTTTTCAGAAACTCTGAATAAAGCAGATATTTGCAATCGATAAACGCATACAATATGCTTGCACCAGTTTCCTTTTTCTTCCATGCTAGGCACTATAATTCATTCAGTTCTTGATATTGCAAATAATTTTATTTAAAAAAAAATAACATTGGGTGATGTAAAATTGGAGAAACGTTATTAATGTCTCCATTTGTTGACATCTTATTTTTTGTAAACCTAATTATTATTTTGATAGTTAATGTAAAATTTTGAATCACATTCAAAGTTTACTCAATAAGTCTAAAATTATGCTCATTCATTAATAGCACAGAATAAGAGTAAATAATTCCAGGCTTTGAAGCAAAGGAAAATATATATATATTTTTTTAAATATATATTGAATCATTAAGCTTTAATGAATGTTTCTTCACATTATTATATTTGCAATCTACTTACAAATTAGAAAATAGCTAAATTTTTCAATGAAGTTTACAATACAGTTCACCTCGTCAACAGACAATTCGTCAATTGTTGGTGCAATTTCATCCCATATGCTGAGCAACAGCAGCAACAAAAACAACAATAATAATAATATAGTAATTATTATTCACATATATTATTTAAGCAATAAGAAACAAATTCACATATTTTAAAATTAGTACATGTATTGTTAAAAATAAAAATTAACTTTTGTTCACTGAATTATCTAAAGTGTTCAGTTTGCTTGCCTGGCTTTGATATTCAGCTCTTTGAACACAGCTATTTGATTGTTCATCATTTATGAGCAATTATATATTGACAGTAACTAGATCAAATGTTTTTGGTCTCACTGTATTGATCATGCTTTTAAGCTTTTAAGCACTTTTTAGGTTTACTAATTCTAAAGAACTGTGTGGTCTCTAGATATTTACAGGGGTGAAAACAAATTTTCTTGGTGTTGGGTCTAGTTTCCAGTTTAGATATCTATCGGACTCAAGTTTACAGTTGTGCTATTTTCCATGTTCTAATGTAAACAAGTTTCATTTCTAATTGTTAATGATCTCACCTCCTTTCCTCTTACTTAGTTCTTTATCTTTTTTGTTTTATAATGATAATTTTCTGTTAATTTTTTTGTTATCTCCCTCCCTTTGTTTTAAGTTGTGGTATGATTGCGGACAACCTACATTTGTTCATTCTTATATGTTTGAGATACTTTAAGGCAATCAAAATATAACCATTAGATTTTGATTTATTTTTTAATTAAAGTTATATTTTTTTAATAAAATGTACTTGGAAAAAAAAAACAGAAGAGAAAACTGATCATGAATTAACAACAGTAGAAATAATGCTATGCCAAATTCTGAAATAAATTACATTAGATATACAAAAAAATGATAATTCTAATAAAAATTCACTTACTAAATATTTTCTTTTACTTTCTAAAGATTGGTTTCTTCACTTGTTATACCTTTGTTTCAGGGGGAACCACCCGAGCCCAGTGGGAAGACGTAACTGGATCAACCCCACTAACTTTTGTGAATGACTGTGTCTCATTTACAACAACAGTTTCAGCCAGGTATTAATTTATTGGGGATAATAATTACTGCTTTACATATTGTATGGTATATCAATTAACACATGCACTTTTATTCTTGGAGAGATTTGAATAGTTCTTGCTCTTTAACTTTTTTTCCCGCAATGAAGATAATGAACATGCTAAAAAATGGTTATGCTTTCTGAAAAATTGCAATGAAATTATGATGGCTATGTATCTTAAATGTTAAAAGAAAACAGAAGTGTGTTTATTTATTTTATTTATTTATTTGTTTTAAGTATAGGAACTTGCTTACCTCTTCATCTATGATAATTTATGAATAGTTGACTCCTGATTAACCTCTCTTATTAATGAAATGCATTTTATCATTGCCTCTCATATGCTCATCATTTAATTTTTTTAGATTTGTTTATTTGCATTCTCAAATGCTCATCCTAAAATGGAGCAGCAAGAAATAATAACAATAATAATTAATTACACAAAGGGTAGCCTACCCAGAGTTGTCCCCCAACAGGCAGGAAGCCCAAAAATGGGGTTAATGAAAACACTAAAAAGAAAAAAAAATAGAAAAGAGAAACACAGAAAAACAAAGGACAACCACACAACTTAATAATAATAATGTAATAACAACGGGAAGACAGACAAACCGGAGGGAAAAAGCCCAATGTTGTCCCCCAACAGGCAAAGGCCAAACAGGGTTAATGAGATTACAAAAAAATAACAAATATAGAAATAAAACTAGTTAATACAAAACTAGAAAATTTAAGAAACTTACTTACTTACTTACTTTTCAAACCCGCTTATCCGTTAGGGTCGCGGGGGCAGCAGCCCTATGGAGGATCTCC
This sequence comes from Rhysida immarginata, assembly GCA_023313115.1. Lineage (NCBI taxonomy): Eukaryota > Metazoa > Arthropoda > Chilopoda > Scolopendromorpha > Scolopendridae > Rhysida > Rhysida immarginata. The sequence continues at coordinate 62,575 of JAHWFO010031202.1, read as the reverse complement.
AGCGATCGCGATCTTCCGCCATCAGGCGCATGTCCTCCCTGGTAATATCCAAGCGACTCGAACCCAGATTCTCCATGTAGTCTAACCACCTGGTTCTAGGCCGACCCCTTGGTCTCTTACCCACCGGCTTGGAAAATAACAACTGCCTAGGAAGACTAGTTTGCGGCATCCGTATCACGTGGCCATACCAGCGCAACTGAGATCTCTCAATGCGGAGAAGTAGCGGCTCAACTCCTAAAGATTCCCTTATTGTGCTGCTGTACACCCTATGTAGTAGGGTAACACCTGCCACACATCTCAGGAATCTCATTTCGGCCGCTTGTACCCGCGATCGCACTCTTTCGGTCATTACCCAAACCTCATGACCATAGGTGAGAATGGGGACAAAGATAGATTTGAAGACGGAGAGCTTGGCTTTGTTACCCAGCTCTCGTTTCGTTACCACGGATCGCCACAGTTCACGTCTGACACAGCTTGCTGCACTGATCCGAGCATCCAATTCTTTCTCCTGCCGTCCATCACTCGTGAATGCAATCCCGAGATACTTGAATTTCTCCACCTGTCTCAATGAGGCTCCCCTAACATGGAGAGCGCACTGAGCAGGCTGTCTTGAAAGAACCAGAACTTCGGTTTTAGCCACACTGATCTTCATCCCAGCTTCTTCACATTTGGCTGCAAACCGGTCTAGTGCATGCTGAAGGTTCGTGCGAGAAGACCCAAGCAGGACAAGGTCGTCCGCAAAGAGCAACCTCTCCACCAGGCAGTCGCCCACACAAACACGCTCATCGCCTCGGCTGCCCCTGTCTATCCAGTCCATAAAGATAATGAACAAGATGGGCGACAGTACGCACCCTTGGCGGAGTCCAACACCCACGGTGAACGGTCTTGACTTAATGCCATTTATCCGGACACACATCTCAGAGCTTTCGTACAGAGACATGATAGCAACCAGTAATTGCCCATCCACTCCATACTCTTGCAACACTTGCCAGAGCTTCTCCCGAGAAACTCTGTCATATGCTTTTTCGAGGTCCACAAAGCAAGCGTAGACCTCTTTTGCATACTCCCAGGATTTCTCAAAGATTTGCCTTAGAGCAAAGATGTGATCCGTCGTGCTTCGGCCAGGTCGGAAACCACACTGCTCCCCCGACAGTTTGGAGTCGACTATTTCCCGACTTCTCTTCTCCAGACACTTAGCGTACACTTTCCCAGGAATGCTGAGCAAAGAGATGCCTCGATAGTTGTTGCAATCTCTCTGGTCTCCCTTTTTGAAGATAGGGATCACAATTCCTGTCTGCCATTGCTTAGGGGCCTGTCCAGATATCCAAGCAACCTGACACACTCGAGTCAGCCACAGGATACCATCCTGATTTAAGGCCTTTAACATCTCGGACCGGATTTCATCATCACCTGCAGCTTTGCCAGTCTTCAGGGACTTAATTGCCCATCTGACTTCTGTTTCAGTGATACTACCGTGACTATTCTCCGCTCCAAGGTGCACCTCGTATGCCTCAGTTGTTGTTGTCACCGGATTAAGAAGAGATGCAAAGTATTCCTTCCACCTATGCAATACGCTCTCCTCCGTTTTCAGAAGCCTCCCATCTGAACTCTTAATAGTTTGTGATGAAAGAGACTTCTTTCCACGGAGGCGGCGCACGGTCTGCCAGAACACCTTGTTTGCCGAACCATAGTCTGCCTCCAATTTCTCCCCGAACTTCTCCCAGGCCTTGGCTTTAGCTGTTGATACTGTCTTTGCTGCTGCTTTTCGCGCCTCAGTGTACCGCACTCGACTCGAAGTTGACTTATTTGCAAGCCATAGCAAATAGGCTTCCTTCTTTGCCTTGACAGCTTCTTGGACTTCACCGTTCCACCATGCAGTCCTTTTCTCACCGCCCTGCGCCACACTCAGCCGCTTACGACCACAGCACAATGCAGCCGAAGTAATCACAGCAGTTTTAAACAACTGCCACTCCTCTTCAACAGTACCACGATCACTGGGTAGTTCTTTGAAACTTGAAGATATGTTATCTGCAAAGGTCTTCCTCACAGCTCTATCCTCCAATGCCTCCCATTTGATGCGCCAAGTTTGTCTGAACCTAGTATTTCGCTTGGTTGGCATGGATTCAGAGAACCGCAAAGTGCAGACAACAAGGTGGTGATCAGTTGATAGTTCTGCCCCTCTTCTCACACGAGTATCCAACACTGATCGGAATAAGTCAGCTGAAACAA